>BROE01000003.1:552928-600428 GCA_036571765.1 Plecoglossus altivelis
TGTGGTTAAGGATAGTGTGGTTAAGGATAGTGGGGTTAAGGATAGTGTGGTTAAGGATAGTGTGGTTACGGATAATGTGGGTTACAGATAATGTGGTTAAGGATAGTGTGGTTAAGGATAGTGTGGTTAAGGATAGTGTGGTTAAGGATAGTGTGGTTACAGATAATGTGGTTAAGGATAGTGGGGTTAAGGATAGTGGGGTTAGGATAGTGTGGTTAAGGATAGTGTGGTTAAGGATAGTGTGGTCAAAGATAGAGGGGTTAAGGATAGTGTGGTTAAGGATAGTGTGGTTAAGGATAATGTGGGTTACAGATAATGTGGGTTACAGATAATGTGGGTTACAGATAATGTGGGTTACAGATAATGTGGGTTACAGATAATGTGGGTTACAGATAATGTGGGTTACAGATAATGTGGGTTACAGATAATGTGGGTTACAGATAATGTGGGTTACAGATAATGTGGGTTACAGATAATGTGGGTTACAGATAATGTGGGTTACAGATAATGTGGGTTACAGATAATGTGGGTTACAGATAATGTGGGTTACAGATAATGTGGGTTACAGATAATGTGGGTTACAGATAATGTGGGTTACAGATAATGTGGGTTACAGATAATGTGGGTTACAGATAATGTGGGTTACAGATAATGTGGGTTACAGATACTGGGGTTAAGGATAGTGTGGTTAAGGATAGTGTGGGTTACAGATAATGTGGTTAAGGATAGTGTGGTTAAGGATAGTGTGGTTAAGGATAGTGTGGTTAAGGATAGTGTGGTTAAGGATAGTGTGGTTAAGGATAATGTGGTTAAGGATAATGTGGTTAAGGATAATGTGGTTAAGGATAATGTGGTTAAGGATAATGTGGTTAAGGATAATGTGGTTAAGGATAATGTGGTTAAGGATAATGTGGTTAAGGATAATGTGGTTAAGGATAATGTGGTTAAGGATAATGTGGTTAAGGATAATGTGGTTAAGGATAATGTGGTTAAGGATAATGTGGTTAAGGATAATGTGGTTAAGGATAATGTGGTTAAGGATAATGTGGTTAAGGATAATGTGGTTAAGGATAATGTGGTTAAGGATAATGTGGTTAAGGATAATGTGGTTAAGGATAATGTGGTTAAGGATAATGTGGTTAAGGATAATGTGGTTAAGGATAATGTGGTTAAGGATAATGTGGTTAAGGATAATGTGGTTAAGGATAATGTGGTTAAGGATAATGTGGTTAAGGATAATGTGGTTAAGGATAATGTGGTTAAGGATAATGTGGTTAAGGATAATGTGGTTAAGGATAATGTGGTTAAGGATAATGTGGTTAAGGATAATGTGGTTAAGGATAGTGCGGTTACAGATACTGGGGTTAAGGATAGTGTGGTTAAGGATAGTGTGGTTAAGGATAGTGTGGTTAAGGATAATGTGGGTTACAGATAATGTGGTTAAGGATAGTGGGGTTAAGGATAGTGGGGTTAGGATAGTGTGGTTAAGGATAATGTGGTTAAGGATAGTGTGGTTAAGGATAGTGTGGTTACAGATAATGTGGTTAAGGATAATGTGGTTAAGGATAGTGTGGTTAAGGATAATGTGGTTAAGGATAGTGTGGTTAAGGATAGTGTGGTTAAGGATAATGTGGTTAAGGATAATGTGGTTAAGGATAGTGTGGTTAAGGATAGTGTGGTTAGGATAGTGTGGTTAAGGATAGTGTGGTTACGGATAGTGTGGTTAAGGATAGTGTGGTTAAGGATAATGTGGTTAAGGATAGTGGGGTTAGGATAGTGTGGTTAAGGATAGTGGGGTTACAGATAATGTGGTTAAGGATAGTGGGGTTAGGATAGTGTGGTTAAGGATAATGTGGGTTACAGATAATGTGGTTAAGGATAATGGGGTTAGGATAGTGTGGTTAAGGATAATGTGGGTTCCAGATAATGTGGTTAAGGATAGTGGGGTTAAGGATAGTGTGGTTAAGGATAGTGGGGTTACAGATACTGGGGTTAAGGATAGTGGGGTTAAGGATAGTGGGGTAAAGGATAGTGGGGTTAGGATAGTGTGGTTAAGGATAGTGGGGTTAAGGATAGTGTGGTTAAGGATAGTGGGGTTAAGGATAGTGGGGTAAAAGATACACGTTAACACAGCAATGGGATTTTTTAATATCCAACTTGGAGCCCATGTGTTAAGGTTGCATTTGGACCTAATAAACAGCCAGGTTGTGTTAAGGTTGCATTTGGACCTAATAAACAGCCAGTTTTTCTAGTTGAAATGCAATCTAATTGACTAGTACTACTATTTTGTTATCCGTTTCTGAACATACTTTTAATTGTTAAGACAGTGCATTGCAAGGTGTTTAGAAAAATATACATCATTTCAAAGCAGACAACAGGCTTTTTTATAACATTATGGCAGTTATTTTGCTCTGTAATCAGAAAGAGGAAGATGAGAACCATCAGTAGACATTGTCAGACCCTCATTACAGAAATGTGTTCCATCCAATGCTAGTCTCTGAATGATGTTGCTTCTCACATTATGTAAATGGAGACCCTTATAGAAAATGGACACATCCCTTGCATTGGTCCACAGACCGTTTGGGCACATGTGATTACAGTTCTCACTCACACAGATAAACATGGACACCTAAGGATAAACACAGACATAAACTCACACACACATGCACACAGACACACACACACTCCCAGACATAGATACACGCAGTCTAAACTGAGCCATAACAGTCGTCTCTCTCTCCCTGTCTCTCTCTCTCTCTCTCTCTGTCACCCTTTCTCTCTCTCTCTATGTCTCTCTCCCAGGTCTCGCAGTGTTGTCCGTATCCAGGTCAAACTCCGCTTTGAGCCTGAGAAGATCAACATGTTCAACAAGGACTGTCGCTGGCTGGGGAAGGACGTCACCTGCATGTCCCTGACCCTGACCCTGCTCCTTGACGCTCGCACGCCCCTGCAGAGGGAGGGAGTGGGTACGCTGAACGCCCCTCTGAGGGAGGGAGTGGGTACGCTGAACGCCCCTCTGAGGGAGGGAGTGGGTACACTGTACACCCCTCTGAGGGAGGGAGTGGGTACACTGTACACCCCTCTGAGGGAGGGAGTGGGTACGGTGCACACCCCTCTGAGAGAGGGAGTGGGTACACTGCACACCCCTCTGAGGGAGGGAGTGGGTACACTGCACACCCCTCTGAGGGAGGGAGTGGGTACACTGCACACCCCTCTGAGGGAGGGAGTGGGTACACTGTACACCCCTCTGAGAGAGGGAGTGGGTACACTGAACACATGTACACAGACACACACACACACACACACAGTTAGACCATGAGGTGGCTGTACTTCCAAGTGCTGTTTAGTGATTCATTATAAATGGAGAAAGAGAGAAGTTAAGTGAAGGACTATCATCAGATGGTGCTCAGAGGAGTGTGCACACGCATGTGTCTGGGCTATGATTCTGTGCGAGCATATATATGGTATGTGTGTTGTATTTATGTATGTGCACATTTTGTTTGCTTGCCCTGTGAAAGAAGGGGTGTGAGTGTGTGTGTGTGTGTGTTCTTGTGCTAATACACTTAAGCCTTGACCTACTTTGAAACCGGTGTCACAACCAAGTCTCTTTAAAGGCCTCTGGAGAATCTGCACCCATCATTTGGGAGACAGTGCCCTATACCACTTTAATCCTGCAGTAGCTCAAAGTGGGTCTGCATCTGAGCTCATGGATGAAACTCACTTCATTTAAAAGGGAAAGGCACACAAGTGTTCTACAGAAGTTCTATAAGCCCTGGGTCTATAACCTCAGGTTCTAAAAGCACAGGTTCTATAATCTCAGGTTCTATAAGACGAGCGTCTATAAGCCTAGTTTCAGATTCTGTAAACCCAGGTTCAAAAATTCAGGTTCCATGGGCTCCGATTCTATAAGGACAGGGTTGCCAGGTCCAATGTATTCCTTATCTCCCAGCTGTTAAAAGTCTGTACCAGACTGAATGTGGCTGCCTAATGCTGAGATTAGTTGTGTGTTTGTACTGGACTCAGTGGAAGACTGTATCATGGTGGTTACCCATGTGGTCTGGTGCCACATCACACTTAATGAGTGTGATTAGCTGTACAGCATGTTGCTGTCATGGTTCCAGCAAGACAGTGGAGGGAGATGGTGACCTCACAGATGACTGCACGGTGGAAATGAAGCCAGAAACTTAATTTACACAGCAGACATTTCCCAAGCTTGAAGCTGTAACAACACAATCCTCAGTGGAAGTAATTGCTTCACAACACTGAAGCTCCACTATTACCCATCACTGGCTGACGCATCGATGGTGTGCAGACAGTTAATCATGCACAGATGTTCATCATTACCTCAGTGGAGCTGGAACAACTCTTGATTGACAGAACTGTGTTCTTTAACGTGTGATTACGTTGTTGCAGTTATAATAGGTTGCTGCTGTAATGCAAAGCAGCTCATTGTAGTTGCTGTATATTTTCTTTTAATACGAGACACGGTGTTTATTAACGAGCATTGTCAAAGTATTTTTTAGGCTGTGCCTGTATAAGTACAAAGTGTTTTGTGTTTTGGAACATAGACAAGTGTAGAGATCAGCCGATGGACATTGTGCTGACAGTATAACCTTGAACCAGTGCCAGACCGAACAATCAGCTTAAGGCCAGCTGATATGCTGCACGCCATCGCTCGTCTCTCTGCCACGCCCAGCTGTTACCAGCTAGCTTCTAGAAACGACTCCAACAAGCCACACATTTATGTTGTCCTCACAGAACACTGCATTCACTGCAGTCACCTCTCAGAACACTGCATTCACTGCAGTCACCTCTCAGAACACTGCATTCACTACAGTCACCTCTCAGAACACTGCATTCACTGCAGTCACCTCTCAGAACACTGCATTCACTGCAGTCACCTCCCAGAACACTGCATTCACCTCTCAGAACACTGCATTCACTGCAGTCACCTCTCAGAACACTGCATTCACTGCAGTCACCTTTCAGAACACTGCATCCACTGCAGTCACCTCTCAGAACACTGCATTCACTACAGTCACCTCTCAGAACACTGCATTCACTGCATCCATCTCTCAGAACACTGCATTCACTGCATCCATCTCTCAGAACACTGCATTCACTGCAGTCACCTCCCAGAACACTGCATTCACCTCTCAGAACACTGCATTCACTGCAGTCACCTCTCAGAACACTCCATTCACTGCATCCACCTCTTAGAACACTACATTCACCGCATCCACCTCTTAGAACACTGCATTCACTGCATCCATCTCTTAGAACACTGCATTCACTGCATCCATCTCTCAGAACACTGCATTCACTGCAGTCACCTCTCAGAACACTGCATTCACTGCATCCACCTCTCAGAACACTGCATTCACTGCATCCATCTCTCAGAACACTGCATTCACTGCAGTCACCTCCCAGAACACTGCATTCACCTCTCAGAACACTGCATTCACTGCAGTCACCTCTTAGAACACTGCATCCATCTCTCTGAACACTGCATCCATCTCTCTGAACACTGCATTCACTGCATCCATCTCTCAGAACAGTGCAGTCACCTTTCAGAACACTCCACCATCGCAGCAGGGCAGTGTTATTCTCTGAGGCAAGCAGCAGCCTGTGTAATGAAAGTTGTGTTAGTGCAAACCTATCACTCTTTACGCTGCCTCAGAGCAAGACAGCTAGACAGATCTACTGTACCTCCAAAGCTCTCAAAGCAGAACAAGTTTGGAAGATGCTGTTATTGCTTTGACTCCTTGGCAGATCACCACCCCCACCCCCACCCCCACCCCAAAAAAAGCATCTATAAAAAAAGTCTGTCCGCTCCATTTGCTATGATAAAGAATGAAAAAGAGAAACAATAAATAGAAGCGTTTTGGAGAGCGACCTGCTGTGGGGGTTTAAAGATGTGCACGAGGGCGAGAAACAGAACTGTCTGAAAGCTGATTTCACACCTGCCATGTTACCCTCCACAGCAGGAACCCCTCTGCAGCTGACTCACAGGATGCCATCGAGGTGTGTGTGTATGTGCCTCTCATTCGGAATAAAAGGCATTATTTCTCAGCCTGCAAGGAGGAGATAAGCTTGGGGCCCTGCACTCCAGTTTGGATGCGATGGGGCAAACTACCTAGCAGGACTCTCACAGGGTTGGAAGGTTAAGTTGTGTGTGTGTGTGTGTGTTCACAGTTGACTTCAACTTCTCCCCGACCGGTGGCCCTCGTGGATGTGTGACTCGGAGACAAATGGCCGAATTTTAAGCTCAGCAGGAAGATAAAAGAAGGAAGGAGGAGCGCAACTGGAACAAAAAGCACACTTCCCCAAAATGATCCTTAATGGACGCACTCGAAGGGGCGCGTCAGGTGAAGGTCAGATGTTCGTAGCTCAGCTACTGTTCTGGCGTCCGCCCCAGCAACGAGCAGCAGTGTTCTCCACCTGGCTACAGTCTGTGCTTCCCCCAGTGTGGTGTCAGGAGACAGCTGGAGTAGACCCTCATCGCTGTGCATCCTGTAAAGGCTGCAGCGTACGAACAGACCGCTTTCTGAAGCAGGATGAAACTGCCAAACATGTATTTTTATATAGTAATATTAAAACATTTATTGCTAAACCAAGGATATGTGTCTTTGGAGCCCCAAGCTGTTACTAAGGGATAGACGAAGCTGTTCCTCCTTCAGTTAGTGCAGGTGGTTTCGTATCATTCATGTAAGCTGACCATCTGTTCACCTCACTGCATAAAACACTTCATCTATGAAAGTACACTGAAAAACCAGCCTCGTTCTGAACTAAAAATGTTCTGCTCGCTTACTGTACATACACATTTTGGCACTTGACCCTGAGTTAATGCTTTTTTCCCATGAGCAATTTGCCACGATAACGAGACAGGAATTTACATTATTCAGTTTATTGTAATGGGCTAGGGGTTTGTGTTACAAGCCTTAGCATGCAAATTGCGGTGGGTTTAGTGGTGAGGGAATGTGTCTGATTTGAGGTTAAGGAAAAGGGGAGCTGACAAATGAGCTTTACATTTGGAAGGTTTCTCACAAGGATTACCAGTCTAGCAAAGCTGATTTAACTCACTGAAGTTTGACCCACAGGTAATAAAAACATTAACCATCCTCAGAATGAGCTACCCTCCAAGTCCCCTCGGTAAGAGCCTGATTCATTCTGAAACGTGTTCTAAGGTGTTCCCAGTGTGACACGAGACAAGAAATTAAACTGTCGTTGACACCTCAGAACCCTCCAGCCTGTTTGAACACCTTCTCAGCGGCATCGTCTACCTTATCGCTTATACTGTTGGAAGAAACGGCAGAAAATGTGTATTTTTCCAAAGGTGACAACCATTTCCAGCCAGTTATGTCCTCAGAGTTTATTCAGCATCATAAATATGAATGTGGTCTGTAACAAGGGAAGGGGAAAGATACGTTTTTTTAATGAAATGTGAATATACACAGCTTCAGCGCTGGCTGTGTGTGTACAAGGCTAACATAATGTGTTCTCATCACACAGGAAGTCCAAAGCCCTTCATATCTGGCAGGGTTAAGTTGCCCATTTTCTGTCCGCTTCTTTGTCCAAAAGGCCACTGGCATTCTAGGAGAGGTTCAAAAGAAAGAGGTGTTTAGTCTGCCTTTGAAATGCAAATCAGATGGAGAGCAAATACAAAATGTAAGCATTTTACTAACCTTATCCTTAAAGAGGGTAAATGCTATTTTTAAATTTATGTTCTGATGTGGAAATGTTCTGGCCCTCTCCTTCTAGAGAGAACAGCAAAAGAGACAGGCCTGGCTGAGAGAGACCTGTCAGAGGACCACAGCATGTGGCAACACTCTACTGACAACACGATCTACCTGAGCTTCTCTGGCTGAACATGTCAGGGGCAGTCTGTGCTGTTGGTCTGGGGAGGGAACAGACATCTTCTGGGTTCAGCCCTGGTAGATCACAGTACGAGCTGGACAACTCAACAATCAACACGCTCTAAAGTTTGGTTGGGGTTGAAAACAAAGGGAATTCACCCATTTATGGTGGTTGTTGTGAGTAGTTGTGTCAGGTAATGGACAACATGCTACCCGTCTATCCACCATAACCACAGTGACATCATACTACCCCTCTATCCAACATAACCACAGTGACATCATACTACCCCTCTATCCAGCAGGACCACAGTGACATCATACTACCCCTCTATCCAACATAACCACAGTGACATCATACTACCCCTCTATCCAACATAACCACAGTGACATCATACTACCCCTCTATCCAACATAACCACAGTGACAACATACTACCCCTCTATCCAACATAACCACAGTAAGGACATGCTACCCCTCTATCCAGCAGGACCACAGTGACAACATACTACCCCTCTATCCAACATAACCACAGTGACATCATACTACCACTCTATCCAGCAGGACCACAGTGACATCATACTACCCCTCTATCCAGCATAACCACAGTGACATCATACTACCCCTCTATCCAGCATAACCACAGTGACATCATACTACCCCTCTATCCAGGATAACCACAGTAAGGACATACTACCCCTCTATCCAGGATAACCACAGTGACATCATACTACCCCTCTATCCAACAGGACCACAGTGACATCATACTACCCCTCTATCCAACATAACCACAGTGACATCATATTACCCCTCTATCCAGGATAACCACAGTGACATCATACTACCCCTCTATCCACCATAACCACAGTGACATCATACTACCCCTCTATCCACCATAACCACAGTGACATCATACTACTACTCTATCCAACATAACCACAGTGACATCATACTACCCCTCTATCCAGCATAACCACAGTGACAACATACTACCCCTCTATCCAGCAGGACCACAGTGACATCATACTACCCCTCTATCCAACATAACCACAGTGACAACATACTACCCCTCTATCCAGCAGGACCACAGTGACATTATACTACCCCTCTATCCAGCATAACCACAGTGACATCATACTACCCCTCTATCCAACATAACCACAGTGACATCATACTACCCCTCTATCCAACATAACCACAGTGACAACATACTACCCCTCTATCCAGCAGGACCACAGTGACAACATACTACCCCTCTATCCAACATAACCACAGTGACATCATACTACCCCTCTATCCAGCATAACCACAGTGACATCATACTACCCTTCTATCCAGGATAACCACAGTGACAACATACTACCCCTCTATCCAGGATAACCACAGTGACAACATACTACCCCTCTATCCAGCAGGACCACAGTGACATTATACTACCCCTCTATCCAACATTACCACAGTGACATCATACTACCACTCTATCCAACATAACCACAGTGACATCATACTACCCCTCTATCCAGCATAACCACAGTGACATCATACTACCCCTCTATCCAACATAACCACAGTGACATCATACTACCCCTCTATCCAGCAGGACCACAGTGACATCATACTACCCCTCTATCCAACATAACCACAGTGACATCATACTACCCCTCTATCCAACATGACCACAGTGACATCATACTACCCCTCTATCCAACATAACCACAGTGACATCATACTACCCCTCTATCCAGCAGGACCACAGTGACAACATACTACCCCTCTATCCAGCAGGACCACAGTGACAAAATGCTGCCTCTTCGCTCAGCACAGCCCTCTGCTTATCGGACTACCTAACATTTAATTGGATATTTCTCCGAATTGCCTTGAAGACTCCAACACATTCCATGTAAATGGAACGAATGATGAAAATGAGGAAAATGAGGAGGGATGTATGTATTGTCAAATATCTTTTTTTTTGCTTGTAATAATGCAAGCGAAAATGTTAAGGTGACATTAACGACAAAGGAATACCTGGAGTAAAAACACAGCAACATTAAAATCTCTCTTTGATAAAAGGATGTTGAGTCTTAGCAGAATAGGATATTCTCTGTGTGCCAGTAGGGTGTGAGGGGGAGAAGGACTGTGAGGGAGAGGGTTGTGAAGGGGAGAGGTGTGAGGAGGAGGAGGGTGTGAGGGGAAGGACTGTGAGGGAGAGGGTTGTAAAGGGGAGAGGTGTGAGGAGGAGGAGGGTGTGAGGGGTGTGTGAGGGGGAGGAGGGCGTGCTGAGGGAGAGGTTGTGCCAGCGGCGAGAGTGTGAGAGGAGGAGGTGTGGAGGGGTGCCAGAGGGGGCAGGTGTGAGGGGAGGAGGGTGTGAGGGTGTGAGGGGGTAAGCGGGTTGGAGGAGAAGGGGTGCGGAGGGGGAGGGGTGTGATGGGGGAAGGGTGGAGAGGGGGAGGCGCTATGCAGTAGACGGGTGTGGGAGGGGTGTGAGGGGGGAAGGGTGTGAGGGGGGAGGGCTATGAGAGAGGTGTGAAGTAGAGGGTGTGAGGGGTATGAAGATGTTGTAAAGGGGCAGTTGAAGGTTGTGTTAGCGAAACATGATCAGTACTGACACCCGCTGACCCCTGGAAGGCCTGACCTTCCTCACTGTTTTACTGGGAACTGAAACCATCATTAAGTGCAACTATGCAGCAGTTATGGAAATACAATTTTGTTACTATGGGTTTTGCTATGTCATTAAAGGGTACTTAACGTCATCTGAATGTAAACTGTTGCCATTAGAGCACTTCAACATTTCCTGCTCTCTGGTCCTGGAAATGGAAAACAGTGTATTCGTGTGCAGATGGGTCTCAGTGAGTCTGCTGAGTGAGAGGAGAACCAGTGTGTAATCAGAAGTGTTTATGGAAGCTTCAGAATGAGAGAAGTCAGCTGAGTTAGATGCCTGGCCTTATCCACCCAAGCAGGGAGGTAGAATCAAATAAAAAGCTACGCAAATCTCCTGGGCATGTTGTCCACGTCTCATCATCTCCCTCTCTCTCTCCCCCTCGTTTTCACTCTCTCTCTCTCTTTCCCTCTCTCTTTCTCTCGCTCCCTCTCTCCCTCCCTCGTTTTCACTCTCTCTCCCCTCTCTCCCAATCGTTTTCACTCTCTCTCTCTCCCTTTCCCTTTCACTCTCCCTCTCTCTTTCTCTCTCTCCCTCTCTCTCGCCCTCTCTCTCACCCTTTCTCTCCCTCTCGCCCTCTCTGTCCCCCTTTCAGTCTCTCCCTCGCTCTTTACAGCATATCTCCCCTCCCTTATATTTGCGTGTCTCATTCCTCCTCCATTCCTCGCCTGGGACTTATTATAAAACATTGCTTCTTCAACAATGTGTCTGGCTGAGAGATGTTATACTTGTATTAAGTACCTTGGGATGTTGCCCATAAAAGATGATTATCTTTGAATGTGGGAACAAATGCGTTACAATTATTTAGTTATTATTCCCCTTTCATTGCGTAGAACTGAAAAGACAAAACAGGGTTCCCTAACAATCTGGTGTGTGAGTCACTAAGAGGGATGAGAGCAGAGAACATAGATATCATCACCTCTCTGCAGACTGTTGAAGACCACTGCATGCACAGCAGATGTAAAAGCTCTGGTCCTTTCAATAAATAGCCCTCTGGGAGATTGGAGTCAAATCGTCATTGATCCTCTCGGCAATACTAATCTGTAAAAGTCCAATACAACAGCGTTTTTCCCTCAGCATGGGCATCGTTTCTTTAGGACTGACGGATGTGGCACGTGTTTCCTTTTCGTACCACGTTACAGTCATGCATGTGCATTTAGTTTCTGTTAGAGAGCATCTCTGAAAGCCCTTAAAGACAACAGTTCATCCTCCAGAGACCTCCAGCAAGAACTGAACCACGAAGAAGAAGAAGAGCGTTCTAATGAGGCACAAAGGAAATGGCCTCGCATGGCTGGACAGGCTGGTGTGAAGGCCTCTCATGCTCTGTCTCTGGTGGGGAATGAGGTCTCAGATGGGTCTGGTGTTCGCAGATAGTAAGTGTGCTTTTAGACCGACTCTTACTCCAGGAACTGAAGTCTTATTTGGGCTCAAAGTGAAGCTTTTTTTCCAGGTCAACTCTGTTCTGTCCCTCTGTGCCAGAAATATGTTTGCCTGTGTTGTGTGGCATTGTTAACAGGAGGCTTCTTTGCAGCACCAAGGTCTGCTTGATGGCAGGTCTGCTTGATGACCAAGTGTGCTTGATGGCAGGTCTGCTTGATGGCAGGTCTTCCTGATGGCAGGTCTGCTTCTGCTTGATGGCAGGTCTTCCTGATGGCAGGTCTTCCTGATGGCAGGTCTGCTTGATGGCAGGTCTGCTTGAAGGCAGGTCTGCTTGAAGGCAGGTCTGCTTGATGGCAGGTCTTCTTGATGGCAGGTCTGCTTGATGGCAGGTCTGCTTGATGGCAGGTCTGCTTGATGGCAGGTCTTCCTGATGGCAGGTCTGCTTGATGGCAGGTCTGCTTGATGACCAAGTGCAGCAGTTGTTCTGGAATGTTCCTTTCTCTGCTGAGGAGATAGTCTTATCATCTCTGATAGCCATAATGAATGTTGGTTTCATAATCACTTCTGTGATGAAAGCACTTTACGGTTACGGAAGACAAGATATTTTTTTGAAATATTTGCCGCATGCCCCTCGAATTACAGAAAACAATTTTGTTGAATTGTTTAAATTACTCATTGTACAAAGAGCACTTTCAGATTGAGTGGATGAAATCAAATTATTTTCAAGAACACAGCTGAGGGATTCTAAAGCCTGGTTTAGATTCAAAAGCCATAATGAGTTTAATCATTGCAGCATCAAAATGAACCCATTTAAAAGGCTAAACATATTAATCTGATGAAAAGCCAGGCGATGGAAAGGATGCAGCACCTCCAGGACTTACTGCAGCTGTTGGATGGGAAGTCTGATAGAGGAGCTGGGGACAGATGCTGGGATATGTGAGATAAGACAAGCAGTCTGGAAGAGCCAGAGACCAGCAGGCCTATGGCTGTGTTGCAGCAATGCCATCTGTCTCCCTCGCCCTGCTGCTCTCTGCAGAGACACCAGCTCTGATGTTCCTCAAAAGAACAAGAATATCATATAGCGGATGTATACCTCCCATGCACGTACTCTCTCAAACTTTAATGCTTTCCGACTGCTTCCTATCCAGTCAAGATTTCTGGTGTTGAAACAATGTATTTAAGTGTCCACTGCAATATCAAGATGTGTTATTTAGAGTAGATTTGTATGCTGTAAAGCCATCAACCTAAAGTCAAAGCAAAGCTCATTTAAAATCTTAACTGATTTTTATTGCACATAAATCAAGTCTATAAAGACTTTGAACGAAACAACTTTTAGACTGACCTACAATATTGCCAGAGCATTAAGGAAAAAACAAGTTGCATTTCTTTGTAAATTCTACACCTGTGCCTGGTAGAACTGTTTAGACTGCAACATAGACACCACTAAAGTGTTTGCTTTTGGAGTGGCAGCTGCAGGCAAGAAAGATCTCTATTAGGATGCAGGGCTGGGTTTAAGTCAGGCCAGTTCTGTACTAGGCTGGGTTTAAGTCAGGCCAGTTCTGTACTATGATGCAGGGCTGGGTTTAAGTCAGGCCAGTTCTGTACTAGGATGCAGGGCTGGGTTTAAGTCAGGCCAGTTCTGTATTATGATGTAGGGCTGGGTTTAAGTCAGGAGAGTTCTGTACTAGGATGCAGGGCTGGGTTTAAGTCAGGCCAGTTCTGTACTAGGATGCACTGCTGGGTTTAAGTCAGGCCAGTTCTGTACTAGGCTGGGTTTAAGTCAGGACTGTTCTGTACTATGATGCAGGGCTGGGTTTAAGTCAGGCCAGTTCTGTACTAGGCTGGGTTTAAGTCAGGCCAGTTCTGTACTAGGATGCAGGGCTGGGTTTAAGTCAGGCCAGTTCTGTACTAGGCTGGGTTTAAGTCAGGACTGTTCTGTACTAGGATGCAGGGCTGGGTTTAAGTCAGAACAGTTCTGTACTAGGCTGGGTTTAAGTCAGGCCAGTTCTGTACTATGATGCAGGGCTGGGTTTAAGTTAGGCCAGTTCTGTACTAGGATGCAGGGCTGGGTTTAAGTCAGGAAAGTTCTGTACTAGGATGCAGGGCTGGGTTGAAGTCAGTACAGTTCTGTACTAGGTTGCAGGGCTGGGTTGAAGTTAGTACAGTTCTGTACTAGGTTGCAGGGCTGGGTTCAAGTCAGGACAGTTCTGTGCTAGGATGCAGGGCTGGGTTCAAGTCAGGACAGTTCTGTACTAGGATGCAGGGCTGGGTTTAAGTCAGGACAGTTCTGTACTAGGATGCAGGGCTGGGTTCAAGTCAGGCCAGTTCTGTACTAGGATGCAGGGCTGGGTTCAAGTCAGGACAGTTCTGTACTAGGATGCAGGGCTGGATGGAAGTCTAGAGCGTTTGCAAGTTAGAGGACTCCTGTTTGAAGTCACAGAGTAAACGAGGTTGGAAGCTGTTCTGCTGAGCACAAGAAGTCTTTTGACTTATGGAAGAGAAGACGTGATTACTTACGCGCTGACGGTGACAAATGTCTTGTTTTCTGAGGTGGCTGTATCACTGAAGGGTTTGTTTCCCGGGAAAAGCCTTTTCTCTCTCATATAACAAAAAAGGCGTCAACAAAAGCATGGACAAAGCCCTGCTGCACTCACCTTTATGTAGGTCAGGGCTGGCCCTACCAAAGAAGCACCTTTAAAGATGTCAGTAAATCTATGTTAAACATTAACTGACTGGGAGTAAAAGTTTAACAAGGATTGCTTAGGTTTACAAAACATTGAAACCACATGAGGAATGATGAGACCCTTCAGTTGATAAAACCATGGTTTAAACTCACCAGAAAGACATGCTGATTGCTGCAAATAGATGTAATTTGGGATAATAGCATATGGTGCATCTATGTAGGTTAGCAAGACGGAGATGCAGAACAGTGGACACAGACTCATGTACCCTTCAACCACATGCTAGATCCTGGATGGAGATTAGTCTAACTGTCCTTGACATCATTCTTTTCCTTAGAAACGTTCTTCTAAAATGAACACCAAATCTTCCATTTATGGACAGTAAATAGTTTTGACCAAATTGTTGACAAATAACAGAAGCTTATTCAGGAGTCTCTTCAAAATGTATAGAGAACAAAGTCTTCATAATAGCATGAGAAACAAGGGTCTATTTCAAAAGGCATATATTTGCAGTTTATTTCTGTGAAATGTGAACGTGCTTTCGTGTCTGTCTTTTCCGTGATCGTGTATTTCTTTGCCAGTAAACTGCTGCACGTGGGTGTGTTTTGGTGTTTTCATTGTCACTAAAAACTCACAGAGGTTCATCTTCACGCGCCTGACTGTTGTCAATAATTCAGTGGATTATAATTGAATCGCTCTGAACTATCTTACACGTAAATGATCGATTTGACGCTGTAGGAAGGTTAGGAGTCATTTAGGATGATCATTTTGACTATGTCTTAATGCCACACAAACGTACCACAATTGAATGAATTACAACATATGAAATAACATTTCGTCTCGTCGTTGCATACTTCGACTGCTCGCCAAGTCTATCATGCAGGTCAGTCACAACAGAATGAGCCAATCCTGTCGTCTGGGGAGGCGCCTTGAAACAGACACAGCATTTAAAAGCCAGTGGAAAGCAGCCAGAGCGCACGATGAACAACAAAGCGTAAAGATGCAGACTTCTCTACAGACGATGAGCACCTCTGAAAAACATGTACTGCCTTCCTGTGGTTGTACATCTGAGTATTTCCGACCGTCTTTACAGTCAGGAGTGTAAGAGGTGATATGCAACCGGCACTTAGACTCATGCCGGTGAAGGAACCCGGAATTGTCTTGTCGGCGGAGAGGATGGCGGATTTGTGGAACCATACGGGCAGTTCATACAACCGATCGGGTTTGATCCCGGATCGTTTCAGCAGCTTGGAGGACATCGATATTCCCGCGGACGGCAGTCCAACTTTACGCATCATGATTTCCATCGTGTATTCTGTTGTGTGCGCAGCAGGCTTGGTTGGAAACCTCTTGGTCTTTTTCTTGATGAAAGTGAGACGAGGAAGAAAGAGATCCACGATCAACTTTTTCATTCTGAACTTGGCCATGACAGACTTCCAGTTTGTCCTGACCTTGCCTTTCTGGGCGGTGGACACAGCCATGGACTTTAGCTGGCCATTCGGAAATGCAATGTGTAAGATCATTTCCTCAGTCACTGTTATGAACATGTACGCCAGCGTGTTCTTTTTGACTGCCATGAGTGTTACGCGTTACTGGTCTGTTGCGTCCGCTCTGAAAGACCGCACGCGGAACAGATACTGTTCGGTGAGATGGGTGAGCGCAGTGCTCTGGGTGTCAGCCACCGTGGCCACCGCACCAACGGCTATATTCTCCACAGTGACAAACGTCGCTGGTGAAAAACTATGTCTCCTCAGATTTCCAGAAGGCCATTACTGGTTGGCTCTCTACCACTTACAGAAAATCCTCGTTGCCTTCGTTTTTCCTATGCTTATTGTGACCGTTTGCTATTTACTGCTCCTCCGGTTCGTTCGTTTGAGGAGCATGAACAACAACCACATTAAAAGGAGGTCCAGAGTCACTAAATCTGTAACTATTGTTGTCCTTTCCTTTTTTTTGTGCTGGATGCCAAATCATGCTATTACTTTCTGGGGCGTTTTGGTGAAATTCAATGTTGTTAATTGGGACAAATCATATTATATTGTTCACACATATGTTTTCTCTGTGACGGTTTGCCTTGCGCATGCCAACAGTTGCTTGAACCCAGTGTTGTACTGCCTTATGCGAAGAGAATTCAGAAAAATGCTCAAGGATTTATTTTGGCGGATGTCTTCACCAGTGATGTCAAACTCCTGTCACGTGCGGCCGTTTTCGGGGACTCTTAAAATGGACCAAGATGATACCCAGATAGTTATCCCTTTGAATGTCATGGAAACCGACCAGTGTCAACTATCCATCGAAAACGGACCATGTGAATCGTCCGTGGTCACCCGGCACCGAAGGTAACTTGATTTGGCGCGCAGAAAACGGACTGGGGTTATTAACCGACAGTGCAAAGGTCTCTCGATGATCAACTGTACCATCAAACCACACCTTCTCGAACTTTTTTGTTTTTATTGTGATCAAACGACACGTGCGCCAAATTGCGCAAAGGACTTGTGCGCTGCGCTGTGTCGCGCTGTTTCCTGACCGTTGTACTGTATGCTTAAGCTTCGCCACAGCGTGTAGTCATAGCATAATTTGACTCGAGTAAAACGAAATTACAAAAAAAAAAATCAGTTTGCTTACTTTCATGAGGATAACTCTGGTAAAATATTGTTTAAGTCTAAGCCCAAGTGTGTTTTAAGTCTATAAGTGTTTTTAAGGGGTTGTATTTATAAAGGCTACTTCTAAGATAGGCCTAACTTTCCTGTGAGATTCTCTACATATTCCCAGTATTCTTATCACATTCAGTGCTTTGCATAGTTGTGCCTGTACACTTGCGAGGACATGAAAACATTGTTGATCACTCACTCACTCACTGCGTCTGAACGCGGTAAAACCACGTCGTACGGTTGCGCAATGGAGCTAATAAAACGCGTTAAATGATGTAAGAGTTAATCTGAATTAGGCCTCTTCACGAAACATTCGTAAACATTTGTGACGTACATGTTTTTTTCAATTTTGTGTGACAGGTGCCTGTGAAACAAATGATGTGTAAACGAATGTACAAACTGCCAAGAGCAAGGGGAGAATAAAATCATTTCCAGGATTGCGTCTGGTTTTATGACTCGATACAGTATGCTGTGGTGCCTTATAGACCTGTCTGCTTCCGCGTGTCACTACAATGAATATTCACGCGCAAGCATGCAAATAAACAAATCACTTAAACTTAGGCTACCATTACACATGACACGTGCCAGCTCGAAAGGGTCAATGACACATTTATTAGGTAATGTCTGTTACACGTGGATTATACCGTTTAATCTGTACAATACGTGCCGTGTACACACTGCCCAAAGTGCAGGAAAATGCCATGGGCTAGGAAGGCAAAGACTCGTTCATCTGAAAACGTTTATGCTTAACAAGAAAAAATGACACAATTCGAGGAGAACTGCGGTGTAATCAATGTAGCCACTGGACCTTGCAAATCAAGCTTTAACGCCTTCTAAAAAAGGATCTCTATTATTCAATCATGCATCTTAGACCATGTGTTGGTTTAGTTTAAATACATCGTTAACTTGTCAGGGAACGTGTTTGCCTGCATGTTTTAGCTGACACTCAAATAACCGGTCTATCTCCGACAAAGACAGCAGAAAGATTATCCAGCGCATAAACAATACAAGCGCTACAGCATATAATTGCAGTAATAGTAGCAACAAAAACAATGTTTTGTGGCTTGACATCTTAAGCATCCTGACAAAGACAGAGTTCGTAAACACAGCAGCCTGCAGCCGCAGCGTGCGTGACCCACTCCGGGGACGCACGAGGGACTGCTGTTGTTTTGCTACGCGCTAATCAGGCCAGCCGCGGCATCTGAGTTTCTAACCTCACTTAAAACAGATTATTTAAAGATGATTTATATAAACATTACTCTGATCTCAATATTTGATTAATTATAATTTAAATGAACCAGAGCAGGGGCGTTCTGGTTAGATCTCTCTAAATCGCAGATTACCTGCTAGTAATAATGAATTGTTAGGGGTCAAAGGGTCATATTTATATCACAGATGTAAAAACTAGGGAAAACATGATCTTGTATATTACCCCATCACTTTTCTTTCCGTCAGTTTAGCTGGAATACATGAGATTCCCCTGTTACAGCTTTTCAGACCTCTCCTGGTATGAGTCTCTGTCAAAACCTGTGACAAGGTGTCGGACTGGCCTTGTAGCATGCCTGCAGTACACATGAAGAGACAGCAGATGGCAGTGCTACCCCTAGAAACATGACGGGAACTAAACCAGATCTATATACAGTATACTGTATTCGCTGATGTGTTGGCAGATAAGTTAGTCATTAAGGTGTCTCTTTAAGGGAGGTGATGTGATCGTCGGACCTTGTGCTGAAAATAATTACATGGTTAAAATCCAAAACATTGTGGTCCCTTTATGAATATCTGTGCAACTGTTACTGTATGTTTTCTACTTGTATTTCATAAACATTTATAAATGGTTTTAGTTTAAACCAGGCACGAAAGTATTATCTTTAACAAGCATGTCTCTGATATATACACATACTTTAACACAAACAGTTCTATCCAGTTAGCACACAGTGAGTAGAAACAGAAGAGACTTGAGGTGTATCCAGCCTGTCGTTCGGTCAATACTTTGCTATTGGTCGGGTTACTGCCTTGGCAAACTCCTCATAGTTGACCCGCCCATCAGGTCCAACACCTGCCTCCTTCAGCATGTCGTCCACTGTAGACAGGCAGAAAAGACTCAGTCAAGTCAGTGTGCTGTATGTGACCTAGCTGATTAATAACATCACTCTACATAGTGTAAGCTTTGAAAGGTAGGTTCTGAAACTATAAACTACATGGCAGAAAATGAAGGATTTACTATTGGCATACGTCAATCTTAAATGGCATATTAAACCTTCTAATATATTCTCAAAAACTAACATTGCTATGTCCATAGTTTCTTCGTAGTGTTATATTGATATGGGCTCTTGTCGTATATAGAGATGTGTCCTTTTCTA
This sequence comes from Plecoglossus altivelis, assembly GCA_036571765.1. Taxonomy (NCBI): domain Eukaryota; kingdom Metazoa; phylum Chordata; class Actinopteri; order Osmeriformes; family Plecoglossidae; genus Plecoglossus; species Plecoglossus altivelis. Next base: position 572,513 of record BROE01000003.1, read on the forward strand.
CTCAGTGTGAGTTCCTCCTGTCCTTGAAGGAAAGCAGTCTGACCCAAACGACACACAATCTAGGACTGCCTTTAAGAATCCATCCACCTGCCGTTCTGTACAGCTGCAGGAGTTTCTTATCTCTACAAAGTAAAATAAAATAACTTTTCTGACCTTTGTGTTGCAGAGAGACACTGCAGCACACTGTTACTGTGTCTTTAATCTGTTCATTTTTCTCAAGTCGTATTTCTAGTCTGGTGTATCTAGTCGTAACTCTAGTCTGATGCACCCAGCATCCTTGATGAATCCTTTGGAGTAGGAGCTAAAATAGCTGGCTTTACTTCCCACACCAGCTTTAATTATTACTATTACATCATAAAACAGATCCTCATGATAATGTATTGTGGAGGTTGAGCTCATTGTGATAATGTGTTGCGGAGGTTGAGCTTGTGATAATGTATTCTGGAGGTTGAGCTCCCTGTGATAATCTATTGTGGAGGCTGAGCTCCCTGTGATAATGTGTTGTGGAGGTTGAGCTACCTGTGATAATGTATTGTGGAGGTTGAGTTACTTGTGATAATGTATTGTGGAGGTTGACCTCCCTGTGATAATGTGTTGTGGAGGTTGAGCTTGTGATAATGTATTGTGGAGGTTGAGCTCATTGTGATAATGTATTGTGGAGGTTGAGCTCCTTGTGATAATGTGTTGTGGAGGTTGATCTCCTTGTGATAATGTATAGTGGAGGTTGAGCTTGTGATAATGTATTCTGGAGGTTGAGCTCCCTGTGATAATCTATTGTGGAGGTTGAGTTCCTCACCCTCCTGGTCAGTCAGTTTCTCCCCCAGCCCAGTGAGCTTAGCCCTCAGCTCCGGGGCCAGGATGAAGCCTCTCCTTTGCTTGTCTGTCATCCTCATTGCCTCCAGGATCTCCTGGCATGGACGCTCCTGCAGCTGCTGCCGGTGGATGATGCTGAGGAAGGTGGAGAAGTCCAGTTCCCCATTCTTATCTGGCACCGCAGGAACCAGCACACGTGTCAACAATATGTAACATCCTCATCTATGATACATCCCAATACGTTGATATATTGATATATTCAATGATGAGGCATGCATTGTGGGGGAACATTAGCGAACTGGTTGCATAGTAATACATTCAGTGAAGTCTTTTGAAGTAGCAAAGTTTAACACCGAAGCAACATGAAATGTGCTGCCTGACAGGAGGATGTCTCACCTATGGTGTGGCTCTGCAGGTGCCTGTCTATCTCAGTGAATGTTGGACAGGTTCCCAGGCAGCGCATGACTGTGATCAGGTCTTTTGCTTCGATTTTACCCTTGTGCTTCTTGTCATACAGTGAGAAGCACTCCTTGAACTCTGTGGGAGACAATCTGCAGTCAAGATAGACAACACAGGGCTACTACTGTGTGTTGATCGGTAGGGGAGGGCAATACTAATTGTGTACTAAAAGTATACTGCTCTTGGTGGTACTTTTCCACTGTCTTCCCACACAGTCTTTGCCCACTGTGCATGAGGGATAAGGGTGTACCGATCAAGCTGCGTGGTCTAACCCAATCAAAGTGATGCATGATGCGCCACAGCACAGGTTATTGACTGATCATGAATATATTCCATCAGTTGCCTTTGAGAACTAAGCTCATAGTTTGTTAGCAAGAACCCCCTCACAATGTAAGGGGGTTGAAGAGCTGTACTGTACTTCGGACACAAAGACATTTTCTTGCAAACAGTAATGAATAAAAAGTAAAGCTTGATGCGGCCTCTGGGAATACAAAGCATAAAGAATCCTTTTAATGTGCGCAGGCCAACGGAAAATGATTGAATCTGAATACGTGTCACATACGATCAACGTCTCGCTTCAACAGGCTATTACTTTACTCAATTCTGATCAATTCTTGCTCCGTGTATTGCGAATGGCCATGTAATTGATTGACTATTTGGCGAATAACCTTTAAATTATGTCTAGATACAGAAGGGTGCTGTGCGTAGTTTAATAGAAGTTCAACACCGATTTGATTTGATGTGGGACCAAAATAAATTGGTTATGGCTAAAGTCCGTGAATTATTTCACCAATGAATAACCCTCAATAGTTAAAGACTAATTTCGCACATGTTAAATAAATTATACTGTATCCTATGCTGCTTGGCGTATAGTGTATCTGTAACACAGTAAAGAGTCAATTTACCATTTATCTGATCGTGCGTCAGGAACTTTGCCTGAAAGAAAGTGAGACAATTTTTTCAGATGAAGGAAAGGCATCGTTAAATCCGCAATAATTTACGTAAAAGATAGTAACTCGTCACAGATAATTGACCAAACGTAGGTCTACTTACCATTGTGATCAGTGCTCTCTGCTTCCGTCTCTGCCAGCTTAATGCACGCGTAATGAGGCTACTTTTATTTTGAAGTTTAAGAAATTGATACTGTGCGTTACCATGACTACACCGTGACTGACACTGCGTGTCCGCTATCCCTGAACGCGATGACAACTTTCTTAGGTGCTGAATGCGAGATTAACGTTGATTATGACCATCAATCTTGATCTCACACATTTGTCTTTCAGCGCTGCGATTTATTTACAATTTTCGATGTGATCTTCCAGTAGCGTTATTGTAATTTATAGTAAACATTAACTTCATTTGTCTGTGAGGGCGTGCATATATATAATAACATGGGTCAACTGATATATAAGAGACATCTGGAACCAGGAAAGTTTAATATTCAAAATATCTTGGAACAAATTTATACACCTAACCCTCAAAATAATCCACCACAGTGACACATGATACTAAAAGATGAGATGGTTTCACGAAAACAAACTCAATATAAGTGTTGACTAAATCCCAGAAGACTGGCCCTGTACCCTGACTGACTCAGAATACGGGAGCGTTTACAGGTGTCTTGAAGGAAGTCTACCATCTCCCAGAGATGCCTCTCCTTCACACGCAGCTTAATAAACGCACAATAATGAGTCTGAGATTGTCATCAACATGTGTCTCCTGATCTAAGGAAATGCATCATTCAATAACGGGAGAAAAAAAAGAACCTGCAGGAATATCAAATTACATGATCGATATCAAGATAATTGCATAGATACCCGTTGTTACAGTACACATGTTGATGCATACTAAACATGAACACGTCATGAAAGTCCATTTCTAAAGCAGCATCTGTCATTGGACAGCAGCATCCACACATCCAGCTGTGAGGAGAGCAAATGTCTCTGACAGAGAGACCCTCCAGTCAGTCCTGCTCTCTCTCCTCTTCCTGCCAGAGCACCAACACAGCAATAGCAAAAGTGTTTGTTTCATCCCACGAGTTATCAGTTCACTTGGTTACGTGTAACATATGTGTATGGAGGTCCGTTCCTGTCTTCATGAACACTCAGATATTAGCTGTGAACACTGCAGCACTGACAACTGAGCTCTGGACCTGCCCCCTGCTAATGCTGATGTGGAGGCTGCAGGAGGGACAACTAGTGGATAACTAGTGCTGCTGTCTGATGTGGAGGCTGTAGGAGGGATAACTAGTGCTGCTGTCTGATGTGGAGGCTGTAGGAGGGATAACTAGTGCTAGTGTCTGATGTGGAGGCTGTAGGAGGGATAACTAGTGCTAGTGTCTGATGTGGAGGCTGTAGGAGGGATAACTAGTGGATGACTAGTGGATGACTAGTGCTGCTGTCTGATGTGGAGGCTGCAGGAGGGATAACTAGTGCTGCTGTCTGATGTGGAGGCTGCAGGAGGGATAACTAGTGCTGCTGTCTGATGTGGAGGCTGCAGGAGGGATAACTAGTGCTGCTGTCTGATGTGGAGGCTGTAGAAGGCCCAGGGTTCCGGGACGTAGATCACCCCAGGGTGCTTCTTCCTCAGGGCCTGGTCGCTCCACAGGCAGGCCACCCACACTGCCACCAGCCCCAGCGCCAGGGAGAAGCTGTAGAGGAGGAAGAGGCCGTTGCTGTCTGGAACCAAGCCCTTCTGCTTCTGGTGCATCACTGTGGCGGTCATGGCAAAGAAGGTGAAGATGAAGAGGATGAAGATCTGTCCCTGAGTGATCAGATACCTGGGGGAGGAGACACAGAAACACAGACCTCTGTTCGCTTCTCTTCTACAGTCTGAGTCACAACCTGTGGCACCCAGCCTCTGATCACAGCCTCTGATCACAGCCCCTGATCACAGCCCCTGATCACAGCCTCTGATCACAGCCTCTGATCACAGCCCCTGATCACAGCCCCTGATCACAGCCCCTGATCACAGCCTCTGATCACAGCCTCTGATCACAGCCTCTGATCACAGCATCATGGGCGGATGGAGCAGGCATGTAAACAAGCCCAGATTGAATTCCGGAGTGAACAAAAATATATATTTTGAAGACATTTCAGGCTTTTTCAACCCACTTTCCCAAACCCAACACATCTATCACAAGCCAATACTAAAAAGATAAACAAACTTTCATAGAGAACTCAAGCTTTTGATTAAAGTCATGGTCAACACCTTAGAGGGACAGCTTGGCCAATACCTCTTCCAGTGTTTCATTTATGACTTCAGGGAGAACTCTCCAAAAGTAATTACTGTACAGTACATGTGCACTCTTCTGGATACAGAGTTTCTAAATTATTCTACAGCCACAGGGTTGGCTTGAGGGAATGGTTCTACTGTGAAATCCCCCACACACACCTGAAGGGATACACTTTGTTCCTAACCACAACCAGACACAAAAAGTCCCAAGCACACAGCTCCTCTGGGCCAGCTCCTTGCACACAGAGCTTGCTTTTGATCAGGGAGGTCAAAGACAAAACACACACACACTGGCTGAACGAGACCTGTGTAGTGTGAGACTGTGTGTGTGTTTGAGCCACTGACCAGTAATAGAGGGCACTGAGAGGGAGGAGGACCCAGGCTGAAGCAGGTGTCTGTCTGTCCTCACGGACGAGGGTGAAACAGCCGGTAAAATAGAGGAAGACAATAAGGAAGAAGGGAACATACCTGCACACAAGAAAGAACATTTAAATCTTTACTTTCTTGACGAGGATACTTCAGAATTTTTTTTTCTTTAAAACAAAACAGGGATTCGTGGTCTAAGATAATATGCTGTTTTAATGGTGGACGTTAATTACAGTTTTATCATTAGTGGGAACAATGAATAAATATGCCACTAATCAAAAGCAAATAGACATTTCTTTCTTACCACATTGAATGGCCGAGATTTTCATTGTAATAATGCAGAAGTTCAAACGTATCGATCTGTGAATGAAAATATAAAATCAAACAATATATGTGAAACGACTTTTTTTTAAACTTGGTGACAAAACGAAAGACAGCAAATGACCATGTGACTCATGGCTCCTGGCATAATGCACTTCTTCACTTCCAACTAAGTGTTACCGACGCGTAGGCGAACAGCTGGTATGATCTTTATCACTTGTTCAACACTCCTTAATGTTTTCTCCTTCACAGTTTGGCAGCTATAGCGATGACACAGACAGGTCGGTGGTACCAGAGAGGCTGGTTTGAGGTTCTTGATGATGGGGTTCTCTCGGACCGGCAGGTGGAGCTGATATCCACTCAGTAGCAGGCGCTGGAGGATGGACTCTCCTACCAGGTGCAGGCTGGCGCCCATGACGAAGGTGCTGATGCACAGGTAGACGGCAGCACAGGGCAGAGTTCTGGGGCTGCGTTCTATCAGCTGAGGGAGAGAGGGCAGAGGGGCGGGGACAGACACACAAGCGCTGAACACACACAAACGCTAAATACACAAACTACACACACACACACACACACACTACACACACTACAGACACACTACACACACACTACACACACTCTAGTTTGTGCTCCCAGCTCTCTCCGGTCCACAGCGACCAGCTTCCATCAAACATGCCAAGTGTTCATTTGAAGTGCTACACAACTGACCTTTCCTAAATGGCAAAATAGAGAGGAGCTAGTTTATGTTCTAGACTCTTCAGATGTCCTGAATCAGGAAGGAGACTGGAGCCAAACTGTGACTGAAAGGCTTGTGTGGCTCTCACTGTAAATTACATCTTTAAAATGAGTGTTGAACACACAATAAAAGTGTTGCTTGTGTTTATAGATAATATAACAGCATATCAAACTGGGCGTTAGCTGCATGACTATATTGTCTTGCTTTGAACATTTGGTTGGTCTTGTAATAGTTACCTATATTGTCTTGCTTTGAACATTTGGTTGGTCTTGTAATAGTTACCTTGAGGAGCAGGAAGGGAGTGATGATATTGTAAGCCATGTGGAAATAATCTGCAGCAGTGGGCCTGTTCAGGGCGAACCATTCAGCTGGAAGGAGAAGCTGAGGAGGTAGGAGGAAGACTTTCTCAGAACACACCAGTGCCACACTTATGTTTCCAATGCAGTAAAGCTTTCAACATGAAGTTATAACGGTCACGACATGATATACATGAAGTGATCTAACTGTCAGAGCAGCTGCACCACAACACTGTTAAACTCATCTGCTGTAGAGTCATGCAAAGGAGCTTTGCACACCAGACGACCAAAGCCCCCAGACCCTGTGAGGGGTCAGAGGGGGGTCAGACGGGGGTCAGAGGTCATCTGCAGCCTGCCCACCGTGATCACAGGCCTTCCTACGTCCAGCAGCCAGTTCTGCAGTGTGAAGCAGAGCCACAGGTCCAGGTGGAAGTGTGTCTTGGACAGAGAGCTCTCCAGACCCCTGCAGCCATGCCTGGGTACACAGGAAACAGAGCAAATGGGAAGTGAAGTGAAGTGAAGTATTGTATGTATCAAGTATGGTGACCCATACTCGAAATTTACCTCTGCATTTAACCCATCCAAGTGCACACACAGCAGTGAGTGGTGGGCAACCGCATGCACACACACACAGTGAACATACACCCGGAGCAGTGGGCAGCTATTGCTCCAGCGCCCGGGAAGCAATTGGGGGTTTGGTGCCTTGCTCAAGGGCACCTCAGTCATGGTATTGAAGGCAGAGAGAGTGCTGTTTGTTCACAATACCCACCTTCAATTCCTGCTGGTGCGAGAATCGAGCCAGCAACTTGCAGGTTACAACCTTGACTCCCTAACCATTAGGCCACGACTCCCCCCCCCAAGTGATCACTAAGCACAGACATAGATACCACTGTATCACAACAGAACAGGTACCACTGTGTCACAACAGAACAGGTACCACTGTGTCACAACAGAACAGGTACCACTGTGTCACAACAGAAGGTTAGAGCATTGGCTGCCCTGGTTAGAGAAGTGCTGTTACTGTAAAACAGTTGCAATTCATTTCTGACTTCTGAACAGGCATAGCCCTGCGACTTGCTGGCCCCAGTCCAGGGTGTACCCTGCCTATGGCCCGAAAGCTACTGGGTTAGGCACCAGTCACCCGTGACCCCAAAATGGGAACGAGTGGTACTGCAATCCCTCCCGGGGATTAGCAGTAGATAATGGATGGATGGATAATCAGGCATATGCATTTTATGTTATACTCTCTGATGAATACAACAAATGCAGGTATGCTATTGTTCGACTGTGCACTCCCATTCCTGTTGATTGTAGCACCTACAGTTGTTAATATTGTCACATGGCCCTCTGTCATATAGTAGGACTATGCCGTTCCAATTCCAAGTTCAAGTTTAAAGTAGAGCACATTACGTGAAGCCATGAAGGGATACTGGATACATGTTAGGTTTCTGTGCCGGAAAGCGGGTTAGACCTTCACTCCTCCAGCCATCTGCTGCTGTTTAATCCAATCTGTCCTGCCTGACTGACATTAACATGGTCAGATGACAACAACAAAACATTAGACTCTAAACTGCAAATGCAGATGATAAAGCCCTTTCTCTCTCTCCCTCTCCCTCACTCTTCCTCTCCCTACCCATTCCCTCTCTCTTCCTCTCCCTCTGTCCCTCCCCCACTACCTCTCTCTCCCTCCCGTTCACCCTCACTCTCCTTATCTCTCCCTCCCCCACTCCCTCTCTCTTCCTCTCCCTATCTCTCCCTCCCCCACTCCCTGTCCCTCCCCTTCTCCCTATCTCTCCCTCCCCTTCGCCCTCACTCTCCCTATCTCTCCCTCTCTCCCTCCCCACTCCCTCTCTCTCCCTCCCACTATCCCTTTCTCTCCCTTCGCCCCTCCCTCCCCCTCCCTACCTGTTTCTCTCCCCTCTCTCTGCCCCTCTCTCTCTGTCTCCTTCCCCCCTCCCTCTCTCTCTACCTCCCCCTCCCTGCCCCTCTCTGTATCTTTCCCTTCCCCCCTCTCTCCCCCTCTCTCTCCCTCTTTCTCAGTTTCAGCTGCTGTGAATGGCTCAGTTGCTCTTGAAACCTCTGCCTTCCCTTAAGACTGCAGTGCAGCAACAGAGTGCTGGGTCTGTCTGCCATGCAGTAACAGGTCCAGTGCTGCCCTCAGCAGTGTTCAGGGAGACAGTGTTTGATTCTGGCAGAGAGCATCTGTCCTCCCAAACCATCGCTGGCTCACTGGCACCGCTAGCTCAAGTCTAAGCTCATCCGATTTGTCTCTCAAATCCCAAGAGAACACACTTCTCTGCCGACAGCTTGCTTTTGTAAGCATCCCAGCAGGTACAAGGCTGTGCTTAAGTGGGGATGAGGAGAGGGGGGATGAGGAGAGGAGAGAGGAGAATACAGGGAGGTTCAGGGTATTGCAGTTTCTTCTGCAGGGGAACTGAGATGTATAACTTGGAAGATAGACATCCATTTCTGATGATGGGTGTTTAGTAAAAGATGGCTCATGGAGGAAGAATTGACTGATGTTGTCAGTCTCTGTGTTTCCAGAGTTTTATAAACACAGACACGCTGTTGTTTAAGAAGTGTGGAAAGACAAAGAACAAGATATAACCAAGCCTGGTTAAATGTATGTTTTGCTGCTTCTATAAATGCGCTATGAGTCCATAAATGTGTATTTTTCCAAACCTAGACAAAAAAGATGCCTGCATTGCAGAGTTCTGACGTTTCCGCATGGACGCGTGCATTTGTGTTCCGAATGAATCATGAAGATTCCACCGACGTCAGTTCTTATCGACCAGTCCACTTCTAGTTGGCAGTCTAGTTCCCCTCCTTCAAACTTGAGACAGTAAGAACAAAATAATACGATTGAGTTGAAATATATGTACATATCCAGTAGGCCTTGTAAAAGGAGTAACTCCAATAAACATGTACTGCCTCTGTTATCAACAAGCTAGAAGAACAACTACGGAGAGCGTTGACGGCGATGACACATTACATTATATTTTCAGGCACGGAGTCTATCTCACCATCCATCTTCTACGCGCGACTGTCTTAGTTCCCTGTATTACTGGTGGACTGGGCTGTTTCCCAAATGTCTGTTGCTCCGGCGGCCAGTTGTGAGGTTAATACTTAATGCTCCACTACGGGGAAATCGAAATGTAGAGAGGTTTCACTCAGATAAACCTATAATCTGTTTTCAACTCCCTCCCCTTTTTATCTTAGGGGAATAGTGGCTGGGCTTCAGAGCGGCCGAGGATTATGTAAAATACTGTTAGTTTGATTATATCAGAGGTGCCCTCGTATCAAAATAAAGCTCTGAATTAGGCAACAATATATCTCCAATCCAGAGGCAGTTTTCCGTACATTCCCAGTACTGTCAACTATGTTGTATTGAAAGCACTGAGACCCACGGACCCCCAGCAGTTGTTGTGCCACACCGTTCAACCAGGCCAGAGCTCCAGGGGCCTGCGAGGCGAACCGCGCTGACAGGCGATGGACGGACTTTCTAATACCTGGGCCTGGTGCTCTCATGTAAGCAGAAGGGTTACTGTACATCTTAACATACATGCACATAGGTCTTTTTTCCATGTAGGCTACCATTGTTTAATTGGTATTCCTTATATGTATAAATAAATAAACTGTGAATGGTTTCAACACATCTCTGTTTAATAGCGATGGAAGTTTTGTCAGTATTGTCAAAGTCAAAATGTTAAAGGCGTCGTGAAGTGTGCTAGCCTACCAATGGGGTCAATGCAGGCCTATTCATCTCGTGTTTGGGGACACTAAGGGGAGCGGTTGAAAACAGGGAGGGATGGAACGATGGATTCGGTGGAAGGAAGATGATTGACAGTCGACTTAAAACGCCAGGTGACATTATTTTGGTATCTATTATATAGCTCTATGCAGGTCCTGGAGATTCCAGTATACCCTTCTCATTTTACCCTTGAAACTACTGTCTGTGAGACTGTAGCAAAGTAAGAATTTATTAAGTTGGTGCTGACGGGTTTTATTCGACTCTTGTTGGTTGCTGCTCTGATGAATAATCCATGAAACAACATATGACGAACATTCTGATCATAAAAATAAAGGTAGTCAGCGTTCCTGTAATTGTGTGGGACAGAAATCTTAAAACGGACCATATCCGTTTGAAACACTTTTCAGCCGGAGACAGTTGAAAGCCGAACAATCACTTCCGGCAAATTGTTTGGTTAGCAGAGGTGAAATTAGCTCGGCCTTACTCTGAAAATATTTGCATCTGCTAACCAATCGAGCAACTTTATTGTTTACTTGAACTGATTCAGCGTGTTCGGAAACAACAATGTAGAGATCAGGATCTCGGTTTTTTATATAATACTTTTCTAACATAATTTTGAACGTTGGTAGCTAACTAGCTTTAGCAGCGAACCCCAGCTGTTTGACTCGAGCTAGAAGTTGGCTCGACGGTAACCAACTAGCTAGCAACAAACAAGGTGAAGGTACCGCAAAAACTAAAGTTATCTTGGAAAAGTTACTGCACAGCCAAGAAAAGTAGTTAGCTGCTACACAACACACCACTGGCTGCTTTTGAATGTTATAAAATATAATTTTATGCCAAGCCATTTGTGAAAGAACTGATATTTTCATGTGAGCGCTAGAGGTAGTTTAGGTATTTTAATGGGAGGCGGTTTGAGTGCATCTTGTCGGCGACACTTTCGAAGGAGTAGGTTTCGGCGACCGGCCAGGCTTGAATGGAGTCGCTGGCTGGCTACGTTTATAAAGCGGCCGGCGAAGGTCGCGTCTTGACGCTGGCGGCCCTTCTTCTCAACCACTCCGAGTCCGAGACTCGGTATCTGTTGAGCTACGTGACCCATCTCGCCGGCCAGAGATCCACTCCGCTCATCATCGCAGCTCGAAACGGACACGACAAAGTTGTGCGGCTGCTTTTGGACCACTATAAAGTAGACACTGAACAGACGGGAACAGTCAGATTTGACGGGTGAGAATTGACTTTGCTAATAATATGTTCTTGTGTACACTATGAAAACATGACTGTACTCAGGATGCTAAGGTTTGACGTACAGTGGGGTGGGGAGGTAGGAATGACCATTTGTGCTGCTTTGCTCTTCTCAGGTACGTGATCGATGGAGCTACAGCCCTGTGGTGTGCTGCCGGGGCAGGGCACTTTGAGGTGGTCCGACTTCTGGTGTCCCACCTGGCCAACGTCAACCACACCACTGTCACTAACTCCACCCCTCTGAGAGCGGCCTGTTTCGACGGGCGACTGGACATCGTCCGCTACCTGGTGGATCACAACGCCAACATCGGCATCGCCAACAAGTATGACAACACCTGCCTGATGATCGCAGCTTATAAAGGACACACGGACGTGGTTCAGTTCCTGCTGGCAAAGGGAGCCGACCCCAATGCCAAGGCCCACTGCGGTGCCACCGCGCTGCACTTTGCAGCCGAGGCCGGCCACCTGGACATCGTCAAGGAGCTGGTGCGTTGCCACGCCGCCATGGTGGTCAACGGTCACGGCATGACTCCCCTGAAGGTGGCAGCAGAGAGCTGCAAGGCTGACGTGGTGGAGCTGTTGCTGCAGCATGCTGACTGCGAACCGCACAGCCGCATCGAGGCTCTGGAGCTGCTGGGGGCGTCCTTCGCCAACGACCGCGAGAACTACGACATCCTGAAGACCTACCACTACCTGTACCTGGCCATGCTGGAGCGATGCAGAGACCCTGCCAACCCCTTCCCCAAGGAGCCGGGCCCAGCTGTGGAGGCGTACGGGGGCCGGGGCGAGTGCTCCACCCCCCAGGAGCTGGAGGCCATCAGGGGAGACCGTGATGCGCTGCACATGGAGGGGCTGATGGTGCGTGAGCGCATCCTGGGCTCGGACAACATCGACGTGTCGCACCCCATCATCTACCGTGGCGCCGTGTATGCCGACAACATGGAATTTGACCAGTGCATCAAACTGTGGCTGCACGCACTGCAGCTGAGGCAGAAGGGAAACCGCAACACCCACAAGGACCTGCTGCGCTTCGCCCAGGTCTTCTCCCAGATGGTGCACCTGAAGGAGGCAGTGTCGGCGGGGGCGGTGGAGCAGGTGCTACGCTGCTGCGTGCTGGAGGTGCGGAGGAGCATGGCGCGCGTGGAGACGGCCCCTGAGGCAGAGCTTCCTGCTACCATGGACAATTACGAGTCCAACCTGTTCACCTTCCTCTACCTGGTCTGCATCTCCACCAAGACCCTGTGTGGAGACGAGGAGCGAGGCCGCATCAACAAGCAGATCTACAACCTCATCCAGTTGGATCCGCGCTCCCGCCATGGCAGCTCTCTGCTGCATCTGGCCATCAGCTCCAACACGCCCGTGGACGACTTCCACACCAACGACGTGTGCAGTTTCCCCAACGCCCAGGTCACCAAGCTGCTGCTGGACTGCGGAGCGCAGGTCAACGCGGTCGACAACGAGGGGAACAGCCCTCTGCACATCATTGTGCAGTACAACCGGCCAATCAGCGACTTTCTGACGCTGCACGCCATTATCATCAGCCTGGTGGAGGCGGGCGCTCACACGGACATGACCAACAAGCAGAAGAAGACTCCGCTGGATAAGAGCAGCACAGGGGTGTCAGAGATCCTGCTGAAGACCCAGATGAAGATGAGTCTGAAGTGTCTAGCTGCCCGCGCTGTGAGGCAGCACCACATCATCTACCACAACCACATCCCACGAAGCCTGGAGGAGTTTGTGGAGTTTCACTGACGCTCCGTCACAAACACAACCAGTACACAAGCAGAAAAGACTCACATTTTTTTGTATTGTACATGATGTTTTTTATTGTTATCTAAGAATCAAAAGGATGGTTCTGGGTGAAGGCGATACTGATGGAACAATGGTTTAAAATGCATTTCTTTTATAAATGACTGTTGCTTTTGGCTATTCTTAGTATACGTTGTGGAAAAAACCAGCTCTCATAGTAGGTATGGGCGGCCATCTCTGTGGTAGTTTTCAAACTGGAGTGAAAATGATTTGATTGACTGTTGTTTGTCTTACTAATCAGTAGGAGATGATAGTAAGAGAGTCCATTCAGGAGTCTTTGATGCAAGTATTCCAAAGAAGCGCAGTGCACAGGCTGCTGAGAGCCAGTCCTCCCAGCCAGCAGGGGGCCACACAGGGGTTCACCACCAGCACCGTCTAGCCTCATGGTCTTTGGCATTCTCACGGCACCTGCAGTGCTGTGAGCCTGCATGTTGTGCTTTTACAGACCGCTTGCGTTCGAGCATGTTGGTGTGTGTGTGTGTGTGAGTGCATGAGAGTGGAAGCCAGAATGACATTTAGTTTTATAGACAGAGCAAGCTAAAACAAATGAGATGCCTTGTGGAAAAGGTCCACGGTGTTTGTGACTTGTTTAACAGCCATTTGGTGTTCCCATTTGGCAGGGTCACGCCCCAGAAAGCGGTCAGTGTGTGGTCAGTGTGTGGTCAGTGTGCGGTCAGTGTGTGGTCAGTGTGTGGTCAGGGCTATCTGGCTCGCTGGCCTGTGTTCATTACTCACTACACACCACTCTGGTCAGCACAGGTACTGAACATGATGTCTGTTATTCTCAAGAGAAACATGTTATCACACCTCCTGGACTGTACTTTGGACTTCAAACACTTTCTTTTTTTTTCCTAACCAATATTTTTAAAAGTTTATTTAAAACGATGTGTTCGGAAATATATTTTGATAACTGTTAAGATGTACCTCTTTGAACCTAGATGTGAAATGAGATACCTTTTACAGAAACACTGATGGGGTAAAAGATGTGCCTGTGATGGGACTTTGTGTCTGTTAGACGTGTGGGTTTGAATGTGGCTGTTTTAACCATCACAGGTCTTGTGTTTTTATTGGCACATGTGCACCTGAGATCGCTCTGCCTGCTGAGTGAGTCCTGCAGCCTGCAGTGATGAGTCCTGCAGCCTGCAGTGATGAGTCCTTCAGTGATGAGTCCTGCAGCCTGCAGTGATGAGTCCTTCAGTGATGAGTCCTGCAGCCTGCAGTGATGAGTCCTGCAGTGATGAGTCCTGCAGTGATGAGTCCTGCAGCCTGCAGTGATGAGTCCTTCAGTGATGAGTCCTGCATTCTGCAGTGATGAGTTCTTCATTCTGCAGTGATGAGTTCTGCATTCTGCAGTGATGAGTCCTGCAGCCTGCAGTGATGAGCCCTGCAGGCTGCAGTGATGTGACGAAAGAGGCGTCTGCTGTGGCTGTGTTGCCTGAGGTGGCCTTAAAGAGGGGCGAAGCTTCTGTTACCTGATGGGCTTCTAGCCTATAACAGCACGCTGACCAGCCTGTAACAGCACGCTGACCAGCCTGTAACAGCACGCTGACCAGCCTGTAACAGCACGCTGACCAGCCTGTAACAGCACGCTGACCAGCCTGTATGCAGGTACCAGATGACCTCATGATTCAGTCTGGGCTCTGCTGGTTTTAATGCTCATCCCTAAATGGATGATTGTTCAGATTAGCTCTGTTAAGGTATTTTTCCACCCAATAAGAGCATATCAGCCAGAGGCTGTACAGCTGAGGGAGATCTCAGTGTTGATGGGAAGTGTGTTGAGTGATAAGGCCTGTAAGGCTCAGGTGATGCAACACAGGAGAGTCCACATGGAAGACTTCAAGGTTTCTGTATTCACTGACAAAGTTTAAACAAGATACAAGTTTATATTACCCACATGGTATGCTTTATTTCATTTCTACATCATCGTCGTTGCATCATCCTTCATCTCCGGGTCGCACAATCTATACAACCACTTACCTAGACACGCCAAGCAGTCATGATGGTCCAACAATATCTTAGTTATCGTTTCAGTTCTGTAAGTCCAAAGTAATGCCACTGTCCTTTTCAAACAGTCTTCAACAACTCCAAGTCAGTTGTGAAGACAGTTGGATATTTACAAAGTTCAAGTTTGTCTTTATACAACAAAAGTGCATCAGCTATAGAATATATAATTTGCTAAAATATACAGCTTGATATACCTCCGCCATGTGCTTCACCCTGATTAAGACGTGTTAAGAGTGTTTCACAGAGACCACAACATCTGCTGTCGGCAGAGGAGTCTTGTGTCCTACAGCAGGTCGCTGTTTTCACTTTCTGTTGTCCTATTTCTGGTTCAGTCATCATCCCAACAGCTGCTGGTGAGGCCTGTCTGAGGCTGGGGTCTCTTTATGGGATGGGCTGGGGCGGGGGGCTGGGGTCTGGGGGCTGGGGTCTGGGGGCTGGGGTCTGGGGGCTGGGGTCTGGGGGCTGGGGTCTGATGAGGCTGGGGTCTGGTGAGGCTGGGGTCTGGTGAGGCTGGGGTCTGATGAGGCTGGGGTCTGGTGAGGCTGGGGTCTGGTGAGGCTGGGGTCTGGTGAGGCTGGGGTCTGATGAGGCTGGGGCCTGATGAGGCTGGGGTCTGGTGAGGCCCCTGGGGTCTGATGAGGCTGGGGTCTGGTGAGCCTGGGGGCCGGTGAGGCTGGGGTCTGGTGAGCCTGGGGTCTGATGAGCTGGGTTGGTGAGGCTGGGGTTTGGTGAGGCTGGGGTTGTGAGGCTGGCCTTGATGAGGCTGTGTTGTGGGTGGAGGCTGTGAGGATGTGGAGGCTGTGAGGCTGGGCTGTGAGGCTGGGCTGTGAGGCTGGGCTGTGAGGCTGGGCTGTGAGGCTGGGCTGTGAGGCTGGGCTGTGAGGCTGGGCTGTGAGGCTGGGCTGTGAGGCTGGGCTGTGAGGCTGGGCTGTGAGGCTGGGCTGTGAGGCTGGTGTCTGATGGCTGGGGTCTGATGAGGTGGGTTCTGATGAGCTGGGTCTGAGGGCGGCGTCTGATGAGGCTAGGCCTGTTCGAGGCGGGGTTTTGGTGAGGTGGGTCTGATAAAGTGCTGTACCTGTTTATCGCTTTGTCCAGCCTCTGTTTGTTTTACAGTGACAAGCTGGGGAGGGGGAGCTCAGGGGCTGAATGGATGTGGAGGGGGGGTGGTGGGGGGGGGGGGGGTTGCGGTTCAGGTCTGAGCGATGAGGCTGTCTCTGGCCCGTGCAGCCGATCGCCATGGTTACCGCTCATCCAAAGTCTTTCCGTTGGCTTCAAGCTGCTGCTGCTCCTCCTGCTTCTCCTCCTGCTTCTCCTCCTCCTCCCTCCTCTGGCGTCTGTTGAAGAAGCCAAGCTGGACAGAAAGAAACGTGGTTTGTAGTTGATGTGCACCTCACAGCAAGATCTATACAGGGTTCCCCCCACAGCAAGATCTATACAGGGTTCCCCCCACAGCAAGATTTATACAGGGTTCCCCTCACAGCAAGATCTATACAGGGTTCTCCTCACAGCAAGATCTATACAGGGTTCTCCTCACAGCAAGATCTATACAGGGTTCTCCTCACAGCAAGATCTGCATGGGTTGACACATGTCTTGTAGAAGTCAGGTCTCTCTTTTTCTAATAATTTCTCATCACATCCCTAATGTATGTTCAGAATAGCAAGGTGTGCAGGGTTGTGATTGTGTGCTGTATGAAGCAGAAGGAAATCTAGAGGTTTACAGAACAGGTAATCCACTGCAAATATATGATCCTCTGAAGCTATTGTAAAGGCTGCAGTATAATCTTGTATAATGTGATGTGGTGTGTGCGTGCCCGTGTGTGTGCGTGCCCGTGTGTGTGCGTGCCCGTGTGTGTGCGTGCCCGTATGTGTGCGTGCCCGTGTGTATGTGTGCCGGTGTGTGTGTGTGCCCGTGTGTGTGTGTGTGCCGGTGTGTGTGTGTGTGTGTGCGTGCCGGTGTGTGTGCGTGTGTGTGTGCGTGCACGTGCCCGTGTGTGTGTGCCGGTGTGTGCATACCTTCCACAACCCTAGCACCAGCACAGACAGCAGTAACAGCCCACCCAGAGAGCTGCCTACTATAATCCAGACAGGGATTCCAGAATCTTCCTTCCTGCTCATCTCCAGGATTATCTGTAGAGCAAAACCACAGGCTTGAGCTCTGTCCTAGAGGGCAGGCAGAAGGTTAGCTGGAACAACACACATCACCATCAGGGAGTGTTCAGAAAAAACATTTCTGATGATATTAGTTCACCAGCTTGACCTCTGGCTGGATGAAGGTCGTGTGCACTGTGACCAGATGCCAGCTGGTCTGTGATGCTGTAGAGCAGGTGTGCTGGGTGTACCTGTCTGATAGGCCTCTCCTCCCGCAGGAACATGGGGGAGGATGGACCCAGCTGGATGGAGGCAGACGATACCAGTTTCAGAGTCCTGAACTTCACCTGCGAGAGAGAGAGAGAGAGAGAGAGAGAGAGTTAGAGAGAGAGAGAGAGAGAGGGAGAGAGAGAGAGTTAGAGAGAGGGAGGGAGAGAGAGAGAGAGGGAGAGAGAGTTAGAGAGAGAGAGGGAGAGAGAGAGAGTTAGAGAGAGAGGGGGAGAGAGTTAGAGAGAGAGAGGGGGAGAGAGAGTTAGATAGAGAGAGGGAGAGAGAGTTAGAGAGAGGGTGAGGGAGAGGGTGAGGGAGAGAGAGTTAGCGAGAGAGAGGGAGAGAGAGTTAGAGAGAGAGAGTTAGAGAGAGAGAGAGAGAGAGGGGGAGAGGGAGAAAGAGAGGGAGAGGGAGAGGGTGAGGGAGACGTCACCAATGGGGGATATCACACCGTTCTACTGAGGTGACAAAATATCACATCACACTGCTTCACATTCAGCATTAATTGATTTATTCCTCAGCTGCTGGGATTCAAAGCGACATACAAACAGAGCATGGAGGACAGCAGGAGGCTAAGATCAGTACAGAGTCTCTCCAGCAGGCAGAGCCAAGGACAGGACTGTACATCCACGAGATGGATCGCAGAGTCAACACAGCTCCACTGACAGCTGAGGTAATACTACTACAGTATCAGAGCACAGTGACATGAAGTACTCCCCCAGGGCCAGTATGGACACTGTCTAGTAGCAGGAACAGTACTGTAACAAGAGGACACTGTCTGATGGCAGGAACAGTACTGTAGCAAGAGGACACTGTCTGGTGACAGGAACAGTACTGTAACAAAAGGACACTGTAGTAGCAGGAACAGTACTGTAGCAAGTGGACACTGTCTGATGGCAGGAACAGTATTGTAACAAGAGGACACTGTCTGGTGACAGGAACAGTACTGTAACAAGAGGACACTGTCTGATGGTAGGAACAGTACTGTAACAAGAGGACACTGTCTGATGGTAGGAACAGTACTGTAGCAAGTGGACACTGTCTGATGGTAGGAACAGTACTGTAACAAGTGGACACTGTCTGGTAGAAGGAACAGTACTGTAGCAAGTGGACACTGTCTGATGGTAGGAACAGTACTGTAGCAAGTGGACACTGTCTAGTAGCAGGAACAGTACTGTAACAAGTGGACACTGTCTGGTGACAGGAACAGTATTGTAGCAAGTGGACACTGTCTAGTAGCAGGAACAGTACTGTAACAAGAGGACACTGTCTGGTACCAGGAACTCTATTGTAGCAAGAGGAAATGGCCTTTTATCCATGTGAAGCAGAATCAGACATCATGTCTACTCACGGCCAGCAGGTTCTGGAGGTTCAGTCGGCCCCTGATCGTCACCGTGATGTCACGGTACGCTGGCACCGACAGATGGCACTTCACGGACACAGGCTTGCTGTTGGAGTGGTTCTGAAGAATTCAATAAGCATCAGACTGTGTTAATGACAGAGACAAAGACTGGCTTTACATCACAACACATCGGGAGGTCATGAAGGTAGCTAGGTAGTGCAGGGTAGTAGCAGAGCAAGGCAAAATAGAGTAGAGCAGAGCAGAGTAAGGTCAACCAGAGCAGAGTAGAGTAGAGTAAAGTACAGTAGAGCAGAGAAGAGTGAGGTTAGGTAGAGTAGAGTAGAGCAGAGCAGAGTAAGCTTAACCACAGCAGAGTAGAGCAGAGCAGAGTATGGTTAAGTAGAGCAGAGAAGAGCAGAGTAAGGTTAAGTAGAGCAGAGTAAGATTAAGTAGAGCGTAGCAGAGTACAGCAGAGCAGAGCGGAGTAAGGTTAAGTAGAGCAGAGCAGAGAAAGGTTAAGTAGAGCAGAGCAGAGTAAGGTTAACCAGAGTAGAGTAGAGCAGAGCGGAGTAAGGTTAAGTAGAGCAGAGCAGAGTAAGGTTAAGTAGAGCAGAGCAGAGTAAGGTTAACCAGAGTAGAGTAGAGTAGAGCAGAGTAAGGTTAAGTAGAGCAGAGTAGAGTAGAGCAGAGCAGAGTATGGTTAAGTAGAGCAGAGCAGAGTATGGTTAAGTAGAGCATAACAACTGTGTTTACCATCTGAGAGAGGTGGGAGAGATCCTCAGGAGAAATCTGTCCTGGAGCCATGGAGCGAGGGAGGACACAGTGGGAGTCTACCACCTGTGGAGGACAGAAACAGGGGGAGGTGGGGGAGGGAGGGAGGTGGGAGGAGAATAGGAGGGAGGGGGGGGAGGGGGTGACTCTAGATGTGGAGTACCAAACCAGACAGTTCAGCCTCCAACCGTTTAATATAGTCAACATGCTGCATGGTAGGTTTATCATATATCCAGTCATGCTGGTTACTGTGTTTGCCTGATATACCCCTACATATTTAAAGGTGCTTTATTGGCAATGGACCATTTATAACCGCTCAACTCAAAATGAATCTGATCACCTGATCGATATGGAAGCTAGAGATCTGAAGAAGATGGTTTCCAGAGATGGTGATGCCGTAGACGTCCACAGCAAACTGAAGGTCGGTCACTGAGAAGAAGCCAAGGTTGTGGATCTGCAGGAAGACAAACCAACCAGCGCATCCGGGTGAATGACGAGGTGCTGAGAGGAAGGAGCTTTGTGATGGTGACCACAGCAGTGGAAACTCACATGGTAGGTTAGATTGAACAGGGGTCCCTGGTTGGCTGGTTTGTCCTGTGAAGAGTCTGTCTGGATGTCAAAGCGTAAAGAGCTAGGATCTCTGGGGATGAGAGAAAATAAACTTCAAATGACAGACGTGTGTTTTGACCGAGCATTCAGACGCCGTTGTGCCAAAACACCCCGTGAAAATGTCACCACTGTCAACGCTTTTCTGGTTGACTAGTCCAGAGTAATGACCTCTCAGGAACCAACCTTGTGAACAGAATCTCAGCTTCGTATCTCAGAGGGTAGTAGATGTTGTTCACATTGTCATCAGGGTTGAACTCCTGCCCGTCGCTGTAGAGGAAGACAAGATGAATGACAAGCTCTGGGACATGAGATCTAGGTGGTGGCTGGTCAGTCAGGATACAGAGGTACCTGCTCTGCGGTATCATAGCTCCCTCACCTGGCTGTTTCCAAGACAACACTGGCATGGTCCAAAAAGATGGAGCGACTGAACTGTAGCTCCAGATGGAAAGACACCTGGAGCAGAAAAATACACCCTGAAACCTCATTACACACACACACACACGCATACACACACACACACAATCACACACACACACACACACACACACACACTCACACACCACACACACACTCACCACCAACACCACCACCACTCTCTACAGACACACAAACATGCATTCACACACGCGCACACTCACACCACCCACACACTCACACCTCACAACACACACACACACTCGCACACAGGACAGACACACACACACACAGACAGACACACAGACAGACAGACACACAGACAGACAACACATAGACACACTCACACACACACGCACAGACAGACACACTCACACACACGCACAGACAGGACAACACACACAGACAGCCACACACACATAGACAGACAGTGACTTGTATAGATTTCTGAGTCTCACTAGCAGAAGAGTATTTTTTTCCATGTTTATTTTGCAAGCTGTGATTCTGCCTTAGGCTATAAACCACCAGGTCCACAACAAGCCTTACAAGGGTAAGCCAGTAATAACCTAAGCCAGAGTGGGGCAATTAAATCCAGCATCCAGCCCTCTCTAGAGGGAGGCCCCTGGAAGCCTGCTGTTGAGGAGGAGTCAGATATCAGATGCTGGGGCCTCCGTCCGCCTGCTCTAACAAGACGGGGAAACAACTGTTCATTCCAGCCTGCTGGTCTGAGTGGCTGGACACCATGGTGGTGTCTGATCACGTTACTTCCACCTGAGCAGCTCACAGAAGCTGAGGAGGCTGGACTGCCAGACAGCAGAAGCTGGGCTTCATGAGGCGGGCCTGAGGCAGTACCTGGGCCTTATGAGGCGGGTCTGAGGCAGTACCTGGGCCTCATGAGGTGGGCCTGAGGCAGTACCTGGGCCTTATGAGGCAGGTCTGAGGCAGTACCTGGGCTTCATGAGGCGGGTCTGAGGCAGTACCTGGGCCTCATGAGGTGGGTCTGAGGCAGTACCTGGGCCTTATGAGGCGGGTCTGAGGCAGTACCTGGGCCTCATGAGGTGGGCCTGAGGCAGTACCTGGGCCTCATGAAGCGGGCCTGAGGCAGTACCTGGGCCTCATGAAGCGGGCCTGAGGCAGTACCTGGGCCTCATGAAGCGGGCCTGAGGCAGTACCTGGGCCTCATGAAGCGGGCCTGAGGCAGTACCTGGGCTTCATGAAGCGGGCCTGAGGCAGTACCTGGGCCTTATGAGGAAGATCTGAGGCAGTTCCTGGGCCTCATGAGGTGGGCCTGAGGCAGTACCTGGGCCTCATGAGGTGGGTCTGAGGCAGTACCTGGGCCTTATGAGGCGGGTCTGAGGCAGTACCTGGGCTTCATGAGGCGGGCCTGAGGCAGTACCTGGGCCTTATGAGGAAGATCTGAGGCAGTACCTGGGCCTCATGAAGCGGGCCTGAGGCAGTACCTGGGCCTCATGAAGCGGGCCTGAGGCAGTACCTGGGCCTCATGAAGCGGGCCTGAGGCAGTACCTGGGCCTCATGAAGCGGGCCTGAGGCAGTACCTGGGCCTCATGAAGCGGGCCTGAGGCAGTACCTGGGCCTCATGAAGCGGGCCTGAGGCAGTACCTGGGCCTCATGAAGCGGGCCTGAGGCAGTACCTGGGCCTCATGAAGCGGGCCTGAGGCAGTACCTGGGCCTCATGAAGCGGGCCTGAGGCAGTACCTGGGCCTCATGAAGCGGGCCTGAGGCAGTACCTGGGCCTCATGAAGCGGGCCTGAGGCAGTACCTGGGCCTCATGAAGCGGGCCTGAGGCAGTACCTGGGCCTCATGAAGCGGGCCTGAGGCAGTACCTGGGCCTCATGAAGCGGGCCTGAGGCAGTACCTGGGCCTCATGAAGCGGGCCTGAGGCAGTACCTGGGCCTCATGAAGCGGGCCTGAGGCAGTACCTGGGCCTCATGAAGCGGGCCTGAGGCAGTACCTGGGCTTCATGAAGCGGGCCTGAGGCAGTACCTGGGCCTTATGAGGAAGATCTGAGGCAGTACCTGGGCCTGGGACCTCATGAAGGGAGCGCTAACGTTGCAGGTCCTCTCATTCCACTGTCTGTCCTCGGAGGAGCATTCAATCTTGATGTCTGACTTGTCCTGCAGAAGACAGTAGAACACACAGTAGTTTTATGGTCTTTCCATCCATGCTTTCAGGGGGAGCTTTTATCAGACAGACTTGTTTTTCTATTCCTCAGAAAAATAGAGCCAATTTAACTCTAACAGCTTTTAGTAACGAGCACTTCAGAGCATCTGGAGTCAGTGGCATGCAGACAATCACCAGGCTGAATCCAGAACACCCCGCCCCCCACCCCCTGCTGGGTGACCCCGCCCCCTGCTGGGTGACCCCGCCCCCTGCTAGGTGACCCCGCACCCTGCTGGGACTCACCTTCACTATGAGGCTGGAGAACAGCAGGTTGGAGGAGAGAGAGATGCGGAGCATGGCACCGTATGCGTTTTCTCCTCGGTTGTCAAGGCGACCGTAGACGGCCATCCTCCTGCGGGCGGCCTCCACCACCCGCTCCGACCCCGCCGCGTCTCCATGGTGACGACACAGAGCCAGGGACGAGTGGTCCCGCAAGCTACAGTACTGCCTTCAGAGGAGTGGTGTGAGCCTGTGTGCGACTGTGTGTATCAGACTGTGTGTGTGTGTGTGTGTTGATCGTTAGCCATCCCTGGTGTCAGCAGGTCAGTGTGGCTGTGCAGGGAGAGGTCTGGCACACAGCTATCATCTCCCTCACAGCCGTTCCAGAAGGGAAGCTGCACAGACAGGAACCAGGTCACATCTTATTAGAACAACCTTTACACAATATCACACAGTGCTTCACTGCACCAGCCTGAACCCCCAGAGAAGGGATAAATGACAGGGAACCTGGAGAGATGTTTGTGTTCTCCTCACCTCCTGCCTGAAGGTGGGTGGGCCAGCCAGGTCCATGTACGGCCCCTCACAGTGCTCTGTAGCCCCGCTCCACCACGAACACAGGATGGGCGCGGCCGTTCATCTGGTGGTCTCCTGCTCAGACACACACATGGTGAACACAAGGCTCTGTCCCACAACCAGGCTCAGATACCCACAATATACTGAAGTGTAGATAGAAGTCCTGTTCTCAGACAGGCAGCTGGTTCTGTGTTGATTATAAACACCAGGTTTGGATCACCCTATGAATTACCTGCACTAAATAAACATACATAAACACATATTCTACCCCCTAACTTTGGGGGATTCTGTATAGCATGGACACAACTTATAATGGTCTAGGCAAGAACAGTATGTTTGACATGCAGTGTGTGTTGTGTGTGGCTCTTGGCTTGATGTTGACCTGTACGTGGAAGTGGACGTGATGAACCTCCTCCTCTCCAGGGAAAAGAGAGAGCATCCTAGGCTGCTGTCGGTCGCTGTCTTCCAGAGTGGCCCTGGGGGGGTACCTGCGCTCATCTGCCACCACAGTGTACCATACACCTGTGGGGGGCAGAGAGAGAGGGAGAGAGGAAGGAGGAAGGGGAGGGAGGGAAGGAGGGAGAGAGGAGAGGGAGGGAGGGAAGGAAGGACGGGAGAGAGAGGGAGGAAGGGGAGACGAGAGAGAGGAGGAGAGAGGGAGGGAGGAGGGAAGAGGGAGGAGAGGGAGGGAGGGGAGATAGGAGGGAGGGAGTGGGGGAGAAGAGAGAATGAGAGGAGAGAGAGAGAGATAAGGGTGAACATAGGGGAACTTGTCAAGAGACATGAAATCTTTGTCAATATCTGTCCATGCTGAGAGTAATAGTGGCTCAGGGTGTCATCATCACACCCTGCCTGGAAAGGTAGAGGTGTCCCTGGGTCAGCTGTCATCACAGATCACACCTGTCTGGGATGGTAGAGGTGGTCCCTGGTCAGGGTGTCATCATTCAACACGCTCTGCTTGGAGAAGTAGAAAGTGTCCCACTGGCGTCAGTGTCATCACCCATGCAGGAGGGCGCTGACCTGAGCCGAGCCTTACGCCATGTAACCACGGCTGTCAGGAGTCAACAAATGTCAATCAAGACCAACCTGCACGAACCCACCTGGTATGGGGAGCAAGTGTGTGGTGTGGTGTGGTCTGGTCCCTGTTGTCTGCGTGTCCCCATGTTGTTGTGTGTTGTCCCCCTGTGTGTTGTGTCTCTTGTCCCTGTGTCTGCGGTGTCCCCATGTCTGTGTGGGTGTCCCTGTGTGTGTGTGTGTCCCCTCTGTGTCTGTGTGTCCCATGGTCTGTGTGTGTGTGTTTTCCTGTTGTGTGTGTGTGTGTGGATGGATGGATGGATGGGGAGGGGGGGATGGAGGAAGGATGGAGGGGGGAGGGAGGGAGGTAGGAGGGGGGGGGGAGGGTAGGAAGGGGAAGGGGTAAGCTGACTCTTCTTGGCCTGTTGACTGCGTGCCACACTTTAAAGAGTTCCCTTGCCCCCTGGGCTCAGCACATTAGCAGGAAGGTTCCAGAATAAACACTGGACTGACCCATGCCAGCACATCTGACAGGAGTTACACTGACAACAGCTACCAGACACCCCCACACCTCCTCGCTTCAAACTCTTTACCTGATCCAGCCTGTAAAACACCTTACAACACTGTCTGTCTATGAGATCCAGGGTCTGCTGAAGAGTCAAGCTCTCACACAGTTTGATCAGGTTAGAAAGCAAGCAGTGAAGTAACTACTGTATCTCACAAAAGCTGGCATGACAATTGGAACTGAGGATAGACAGAGAATTACCAGCCAGTAATAACCTAAGCCAGAGTGGGGCAATTAAATCCAGCATCCAGCCCTCTCTAGAGGGAGGCCCCTGGAAGCCTGCTGTTGAGGAGGAGTCAGATATCAGATGCTGGGGCCTCCGTCCGCCTGCTCTAACAAGACGGGGAAACAACTGTTCATTCCAGCCTGCTGGTCTGAGTGGCTGGACACCATGGTGGTGTCTGATCACGTTACTTCCACCTGAGCAGCTCACAGAAGCTGAGGAGGCTGGACTGCCAGACAGCAGAAGCTGGGCTTCATGAAGCGGGCCTGAGGCAGTACCTGGGCCTTATGAGGCGGGCCTGACGCAGGTCCTGGGCCTCATGAGGTGGGCCTGAGGCAGTACCTGGGCCTTATGAGGAAGATCTGAGGCAGTACCTGGGCTTCATGAAGCGGGCCTGAGGCAGTACCTGGGCCTCATGAAGCGGGCCTGAGGCAGTACCTGGGCCTCATGAAGCGGGCCTGAGGCAGTACCTGGGCCTCATGAAGCGGGCCTGAGGCAGTACCTGGGCCTCATGAAGCGGGCCTGAGGCAGTACCTGGGCCTCATGAAGCGGGCCTGAGGCAGTACCTGGGCCTCATGAGGCGGGTCTGAGGCAGTACCTGGGCCTGGGACCTCATGAAGGGAGCGCTAACGTTGCAGGTCCTCTCATTCCACTGTCTGTCCTCGGAGGAGCATTCAATCTTGATGTCTGACTTGTCCTGCAGAAGACAGTAGAACACACAGTAGTTTTATGGTCTTTCCATCCATGCTTTCAGGGGGAGCTTTTATCAGACAGACTTGTTTTTCTATTCCTCAGAAAAATAGAGCCAATTTAACTCTAACAGCTTTTAGTAACGAGCACTTCAGAGCATCTGGAGTCAGTGGCATGCAGACAATCACCAGGCTGAATCCAGAACACCCCGCCCCCCACCCCCTGCTGGGTGACCCCGCCCCCTGCTGGGTGACCCCGCCCCCTGCTAGGTGACCCCGCACCCTGCTGGGACTCACCTTCACTATGAGGCTGGAGAACAGCAGGTTGGAGGAGAGAGAGATGCGGAGCATGGCACCGTATGCGTTTTCTCCTCGGTTGTCAAGGCGACCGTAGACGGCCATCCTCCTGCGGGCGGCCTCCACCACCCGCTCCGACCCCGCCGCGTCTCCATGGTGACGACACAGAGCCAGGGACGAGTGGTCCCGCAAGCTACAGTACTGCCTTCAGAGGAAAAGATAAGATAGATAGACACTGTAGATAGACAGACTAATATATATCAGACTGTCTGTGTGTGTGTGTGTTGATGTTAGCCACTCACCTGGTGTCCAGCAGGTCAGTGTGGCTGTGCAGGGAGAGGTCTGGCACACAGCTATCATCTCCCTCACAGCCGTTCCAGAAGGGAAGCTGCACAGACAGGAACCAGGTCACATCTTATTAGAACAACCTTTACACAATATCACACAGTGCTTCACTGCACCAGCCTGAACCCCCAGAGAAGGGATAAATGACAGGGAACCTGGAGAGATGTTTGTGTTCTCCTCACCTCCCTGCTGAAGGTGGTGGGCCAGCCCAGGTCCCCAGTAACCCGGCCCCCTCATTCATGCTTTCTGTAAAGCCCCGCCTCCACCCACGAACACGATGGCCCGGCCCCGCAGCTCCGTGGTCTCCCTGCTGCAAGACAACACACATGGTGACACAAGGCTCTGATACCCACAACCAGGCTCAGATACCCACAATATACTGAAGTGTAGATAGAAGTCCTGTTCTCAGACAGGCAGCTGGTTCTGTGTTGATTATAAACACCAGGTTTGGATCACCCTATGAATTACCTGCACTAAATAAACATACATAAACACATATTCTACCCCCTAACTTTGGGGGATTCTGTATTAGCATTGGACAAACATTCTTATTAATGCGTTCTAGGCAAGAGACCGTATGTTGAGATGCGCACTTGCGTGTGTGTGTGTGGCCTCTGGGCTTGATGTTTGACCTGTACGTGGAAGTGTGACCATGACAATGAACCTCCTCCTCTCCAGGGAAAAGAGAGAGCATCCTAGGCTGCTGTCGGTCGCTGTCTTCCAGAGTGGCCCTGGGGGGGTACCTGCGCTCATCTGCCACCACAGTCGTACCATATACCCTGTGGGGGGCAGGAGAAGAGAGGGAGAGAGGGAAGGAAGGAAAGGGGGAGGGAGGGAAGGAGGGAGACGAGAGAGGGGAGGGAGGGAAGGACAGGCAAGCGGGAGAGAGGAGGGCGAGGGAAGGGGAGAGAGAAGAGAGAGAGAGAGAGGGAGGAGGGAAGGAAAGGGAGAGAGAGAGGGAGGGGAAGGGAGATAGGAGGGAGGGAAGGGGGAGAGAGAGAAATAAAGAGGGAGAGAGAGAGAGATAAGGGGCACAGAGGGGAGCTTGTCAGAGAGACATGAACTCTTTGTCAATATCTGTCAATGCTGGAGAGTATAGTGGCTCTATGGGTGTCTCATCATCACACCCTGCCTGCGAAAGGTAGAGTGTCCCTGGTGCAGGGCTGTCATCACACCTGCCTGAGAGGTAGAGTGTCCCTGGGTCAGGGCTGTCATTCAATCACACCCCTGCCTTGAGAAGTAGAGGGAGGTGTCCATGGTCAGCTGTCATCACCGCAGTAGGAGCAGG
>BROE01000003.1:605428-607738 GCA_036571765.1 Plecoglossus altivelis
CAATCTGAACGACAAAGATCAGGGGGTCATCAAGCCAGACTGTCACCTTTGACCTTGTAGAGCAAGAATGACAATCAAACCTTTTCTAAGAACAGATTCCGAGCTTTGATTCTAGCATTGATGATAGATTGAATCTTTGACATGGTTCAGTCAGTCAGTTATCAGAGAGACAGGATGAAGGATGACCAGCCAGATACCTGACCCCCGCTAGCCCCCGCTAGCCCCTGCTAGCCCCTACTAGCCCCTGCTAGCCCCCGCTAGACCCCCTAGCCCCTGCTAGCCCCGCTAGTCCCCGCTAGACCCCCTAGCCCCTGCTAGCCCCTGCTAGCCCCGCTAGTCCCCGCTAGCCCCTGCTAGTCCCTGCTAGTCCCTGCTAGCCCCCGCTAGTCCCACTAGCCCATGCTAGCCCCCACTAGCCCCTGCTAGCCCCGTTAGCCCCCACTAGCCCCTGCTAGTCCCGCTAGCCACTGCTAGCCCCCGTTAGCTGCTGCTCCTGTTAGCCCCCACTAGCCCCGCTAGCCCTGCTAGTCCCCACTAGTCCCTGCTAGCCCCCGTTAGCCCCTGCTAGCCCCCGTTAGCCCCTGCTAGCCCCTGGTAGCCCCTGCTAGCCCCCGCTAGTCCCTGATAGCCCCTGTTAGCTGCTGCTCCTGTGCACATTAAAGGAAACCTGGTTTACACATTACATCCCTTTCTTGACTGTATTTTTAGAACCCAGCAGCAGGATGTCCAGGGGGGGTGGCTGTGGGACAGGAAGTGCTGGGACAGGACAGGAAGTGCTGGGACAGAGCAGGAAGTGCTGGGCTAACTGGTTCAGAGGCTACAGGCCATCACAATAACAGCAACCACTAATACTAAGAGAGCACTGCAACTATAGTTAGTGTCCCTCAGGAATGCACAGCATGGAATTCTCTCTCCTCCCCCTTCTCTCTTCCTCACACTTAAGCTGTTTCTCTCCCTCTCTCTCCTATTTTTCTCTCCAAACGTCTATCTCAGTCTCGTGCCTTCTCTCAGCACAGCGTAATCTGACCAGTGGAGAGTTTTTATTTACTAGGAGACTGTTGCTGTAGGCAACACTTCTTTGAGTAGTAATGCAGTTTTGATTGGCTGCAGCAGATTAGAAGCACATGGGCCATCTGGCTGGCTGGCCAAGTCTAGACCCCGACACACACAAGCATGTGTCACACACGTGGACTCACACTGAGCACTAGGTCCACATGGAAAGACCTGCACAGTCTTTGTGTGCATCTGCTAGTGTGTGTGTGCATGTAGTGTGTGTGTGTGTGTGTGTGTGTGTGTGTGTGTGTGTGTGTGTGCATGTGTGTCTATAAGTGTGCGTGTGTGTGCATGTGTGAGTGAGTGCATGTGTGTCTATAAATGTGCGTGTGTGTGCATGTGTGAGTGCATGTGTGTCTATAAGTGTGCGTGTGTGTGCATGTGTGTCTATAAGTGTGTGTGCGTGTGCGTGCATGTCTATAAGTGTGCGTGTGTGTGCGTGTGTGTGCATGCCTGTGCGTGTGTGTACCTGGTGTCCCTTCAGAGAGAACAGGATGGTGAGGTTGCCGTTGTTCCTCAGGGTGAAGATGATCACCTTGCCTGTGTGATTGAAGCGTGGAGCTCCTGCCACGTACAGAAGGTTCCTCCTGCCAGCCATCACTGAGCTCACTGAATACCCTGGAGGCCCATGTGATACGTTATACACTGCACTAATATATAATATATACATTATACACTGCACTAATATCTAATATATACATCATACACTGCACAAATATATAATATATACATTATACACTGCACTTATACACTCTACACACACATATATATGGAGGCCACACGCTGCACTTATCCACTCTACACACACACACACACACACACACACACACACACACACACACACAAGCCCATTCCATTCACTTATCTCTCCATCAATTCCTTTTAGCACCTACCAACCACCCATCATCCCGCACGTCTGAATCCTCTCTGTCTCTCCCTCTTTCTCCCCTCTCTCTCCCTCCTCCTTCTCCCCTCTTTCTCCCCTTCTTTCTCCCCTCTCTCTTCCTCCTCCTTCTCCCTTCTCTCTCCCCTCTCTCCCTCCCTCCTCTCCCTCTCCTCTTTCTCCTTCTCCCTCCTCTTTCTCTCCTCTTTCTCCCCTCTCTCCCTCCTCCTTCTCCCCTTTTTCTCCCCTCTTTCTCCCCTCTCTCTCCCTCCTCCCTCTCTCCTCTTTCTCCTTCTCCCTCCTCTCCCTCCTCTTTCTCTCCTCTTTCTCCCCTCTCTCCCCCCTCCTTCTCCCCTCTCTCCCCCCTCTCTCTC
>BROE01000003.1:610513-683498 GCA_036571765.1 Plecoglossus altivelis
GAGGTGAGAGAGGAGGAGGGGGGTGAAGGAGGGGGGTGAGGGGAGGGGAGGGTGAAAGGAGGGGAGGTGAGGAAGGGGAGAGGAGGGTTGAGGAGGAGGATCTGGGGGGTGAGAAGGAGAGATGGAGGGTGAAGAGGAGGAGGAGGAGGAGGGTGAGAGAGGAGGAGGAGGAGGAGGGTGAGAGAGGAGGAGGGAGGATTACAGTTGACTGTTGCTGAGAAATGTTTGTTTGTTCTTACATATTATTCCAAGACAGGAATAACCTGATCTCAACCAACCGAGACAGGAACCCCACAGGTAAACACTGCATCTGACGAGGAAACACGCAGAGAACTGGAAAACTGGATAGCTGGCAAGGTAGCTTTGAGGGTAGCGATCTGATATGCAACTGAAGAGACTTTGTTCTGCTCGTGTGAGTAATGCATTGGTGTTAGCCAGTTCAACAAACAATAACCTGAACCTCAATGTTCCCATATTAGCCGCACAATGTCACAGCCATGCCAGCATCCCAAAGAGAGACAGGAAAACACCACAGGCAGGAGAGTGATGGAGTGAAAAAGAGTTTTTAGAACATTCACTTAATGTTTTGATCAATCCTGGGTGTGTTTGTGTGTGTGTGTGTGTGTGTGTGTGTGTGTGTGTGTGTGTGTGTGTGTGAAGTCTGCTGGCAGGTCTGCATTCAACAAAACCATCTGCTCTCAACGCAGATGAAAGTTCTGACCAAAAAAATCTTTCCCAAACGTTGTCTTCCTGACGCAGTTTGGTTCCTCAGAAATCCAACAATGAGAATTAGATTGTTTTTCCCTGTTATGGTTCTGCTTTCTCCAGTATCAACAGAACCCATGCTAACTCAAACCATAATATTGATCAAATTCAATCATCTCTTCTGTTTTGAAGAGAACAGTCTGATCTCTCTGGTGACTCTGTAGGAACTCACCTCCACTACATGAGAGGAAAAACCTGCTTGTGACATCTGTAGGCCGAAGGCTGTTCCATTTGTATTTGTCCCTGTAAAAACATGACAAGTCACCATAGAACAATATTTGATTACTTCTTTCATCCAAACAGACATGGCAATAGTTTGCGTAGAAGGTACATCATGAGATCGAAATATCAAGAGTACAAAGCTGTTTGTAAAAAGACAGAAACAAAAAAAAAAGAAAAATACAACGTTCTGTTAGCTGAACTTAAGAATCTCATTCAAACTCATAGGTGACTCAGGGTATTAAAAGGTAGCACACCCTCCAGACTGAATATCCTCTCTCCCAGCGCGTCCACAATGTCCTTTAGCGCTGACTCATCTGTGACATTGAAGAAATGCTTCTCATCAGGGTCGCTGGCGATGAATTTGATTTCCTTCAGGAAAGCCTCAGGGTTTATTCCACGCCGATTGTAATAACCTAGGACCTAAGGACAGCACATCACAACTCACCGTGAATACCACACACCAGCCATGCAAAATACCATCTCTGAATATTACACTGTGCCAAGACGGCAAATGGAAGTTTTGCCCTGCATGGTTTGGGACAGACTGAAAGGATTGCAGAGAGAACAGAACAGACAGTCCTAAAGCCAGAAGGAAGAATGGAACACATAAAGGTTGAACTCACAGCAATAGCGTACAAAGTGATGTTTTCATTCTCGCTTTCCTTCACAGCGCTTTGAAGGTCTGGGCTGTCGTGGGACTCGCCATCAGTGATGACAATCATCACTTTCTTGGCTCCTTTTCGACCTCCTCGTTTGAACGCTTCGGTTCTGAATCATGGACATAGCAGCAATTCTCAATCAGCCGTACAATAGTGAGAAAGGTTTTTCTATTGGCAATCACAAACTTCTGTGATCCTCCAAGGAAACTGACTTCAGAAACTGACTTTACTGTTTTTGGCAGGTGTGAACCGCAAAAAACTTTCTGATAAACATGGAGGAGCGGAGACAAAGCGAGGATGGAACGTCTAAGGAAACTCTGGTTTCTATCATGGGTGTACCGTGCTACGTTGATGCCCAAGGCTGTGCGTGTCTCCTCTCCTCCTCGCTGGTCTATGTTCCTGGCTGCAGCCACCACCTCCTCCACGCTGCGGAAGTCGTTCAGGTTAAACTCGTGGACCACCCTGGATCCATACTGCACTACACCGACCTGCAAACACACAGCAGCTCCATAAGAAGTGTTACAGCTGCGCACAAAATCAACAACTTCTTGTCACCTAGAAGGAAGGTCTGGGCTGTCGTGGGACTCGCCATCAGTGAGGACAATCATGACAATCATCACTGATGGCGAGGAGCTTTTCTCATGTTCACCTCACCTGAATCTGTCCTGGCCCGATGTAAAACTTCTGGAGAATGTTGATGAGAAAGTCCTGGACTTCATACCAGGGATATATGGAATTAGATCCGTCCAGTACGATCACAATGTCCATATAAGTCTCGCACCCTGTGAGAAACCGTTTGAAACGTTCAGGAAAATAATGAATGCCATGTCAGAGGAGGACTTTGAGAGAAAATGTGTCTGGATGTGTCTTTACTCTGGAAAGCTGGAGCGATGGTGCGGGTGAACTTGAAGCTGCTGTTGACTCTGGAGCAGATGCCTGTGCTATACACGGAGCTTCCACATTCGTACGACCACAGAGGGCCACAAGCCTGGAGCAGAACCCACAAACCATGATCAACACGGTGGATTTAATATAGGGCACAGATCATCCTAAAGAGATTCCACTGGTGTTAACTACGTCCGAACAATTTAGAGGATTCCAATGGAATCCCTTTAGGATTCCAGAAGTTCCACATTGTTAGGTGTGTTCTCTCTCACCACAAAGCTGTTATCTTTAGGGTCTGAGGACAGAGTCATTCCTAGTCTCATGTTGTCCTTCCGCTCCAATACGTTGTTTAGAGATATCTTTCCTTGAAGAAACGAACAGGACAAAAACAACTTCACATCAATGAGTGACAGTGTTTTGAAAGAAGGATCGGTTACATCTCCATCAGGTGGTTGAAGCAGTCCAGACACTCTCTGGATCCAGAATGAAACTAGCTTCGGTTCAACCTGTCAACATCAGGACATCTCAATCTTAGACAGGCCAGGTGTTTCGTATCTCAGCCTACACCTGGCCTGCAGCACTACAGCCTCTTGGGGGGAGGGGGGAGGGGTTCATTATACCGAGATGGAGCCTGGAGCAGTTGGAGGTGAGGTTGGTGTCTAGTGGGCATCTGTACACATCCCCTGTCTGGTGCTGACCACTGCTTTCCAACGGAGCTCCAACCAACAGCCTGGAGAGCAGAGAACAGACAACAGATTAGTGCTGGACTACCAGAGAAACAGGGGGAATGGATCGTGTGTGTCTGTCTGTGTGTCTGTCTGTCTGCCCATTTGTCTGTCTTTGCAGGGAAACCTTCACAGTTCACCATGCCAACCTCCCGGTTTTCCCATCACCAAGGCAGCTATCATATTCACGAGAAGGTCTCTTGGCGTCCATCGTACAGTAGAGCTGCTCTCTAAGCTGCTCTCTGCAGTAAACACCAGTAAACAACACACAGTAGACAGTAAACACAGTAGAGCTGCTCTCTACAGTAAACACAGTAGAGCTGCTCTCTACAGTAAACACAGTAGAGCTGCTCTCTACAGTAAACACAGTAGAGCAGCTCTACAGTAAACACAGTAGAGCTGCTCTCTACAGTAAACACAGTAGAGCTGCTCTCTACAGTAAACACAGTAGAGCTGCTCTCTGCAGTAAACACAGTAGAGCTGCTCTCTGCAGTAAACACAGTAGAGCAGCTCTCTATAGTAAACACAGTAGACCTGCTCTACAGTAAACACAGTAGAGCAGGTCTACAGTAAACACAGTAGAGCTGCTCTCCAGTAAACACAGTAGAGCTGCTCTCCAGTAAACACAGTAGAGCAGGTCTACAGTAAACACAGTAGAACACAGTAGAGCTGCTCTCTAAAGTAAACACAGTAGAGCAGCTCTACAGTAAACACAGTAGAGCTGCTCTCTACAGTAAACACAGTAGAGCAGCTCTCTATAGTAACACAGTAGAGCTGCTCTCTGCAGTGAACACAGTAGAGCTGCTCTATAGTAAACACAGTAGAGCTGCTCTCTGCAGTAAACACAGTAGAGCTGCTCTCTACAGTAAACACAGTAGAGCTGCTCTCTGCAGTAAACACAGTAGAACTGCTCTCTACAGTAAACACAGTAGAGCTGCTCTCTGCAGTAAACACAGTAGAGCAGGTCTACAGTAAACACAGTAGAGCTGCTCTCCAGTAAACACAGTAGAGCAGGTCCTACAGCTCTACAGTAAGAGCTGCTCTCTGCAGTAAACACAGTAGAGCGTCTCTACAGTAACACAGACTGTTACAGCAGAGCTGCTCTCTGCAGTAAACACAGTAGAGCAGGTCTACAGTAAACACAGTAGAGCTGCTCTCCAGTAAACACAGTAGAGCAGGTCTACAGTAAACACAGTAGAGCTGCTCTCTACAGTAAACACAGTAGAGCAGGTCTACAGTAAACACCGTAGAGCTGCTTCTACAGTAAACACAGTAGAGCTTGCTCTCTCAGTAAACACAGTTAGAGCACAGCAGTAAACACAGTAGAGCTGCTCTCTGCAGTAAACACAGTAGAGCAGGTCTACAGTAAACACAGTAGAGCTGCTCTCTAAAGTAAACACAGTACAGCTGCTCTATAGTAACACAGTAGAGCTGCTCTCTCCAGTAAATACAGTAGAGCTGCTCTCTACAGTGAACACAGTAGAGCTGCTCTACAGTAAACACAGTAGAGCTGCTCTCTATAGTAACACAGTAGAGCTGCTCTACAGTAAACACAGTAGACCTGCTCTATAGTAACACAGTAGCTGGGTAGAGGTGCTCTCTGGTAGGAACATGACTGTTCAGGTTCAGGAATACACCACAGCAAAGCCTGCTAACTCTTAATCGGCTAATGCATTTCACATTCGGCTCCAACGGAGTAAAGGGGAGCGTTGACAAACCACATCCCAAACCTCAAGCCTGTGGAATGACTATGTGTGAGTCTACATACCACAAGCTGTTTAACACAGAGCTTGGTATCCCAGAGGGTACAAACCTGGGTCAAATAACATCCTGCGTGTTTGACTCCATCAGTGGCCAGAGAGTTGGTACAATGTTTTGACACGGTTTAGGTTTTCATTGTGGATTCAAACTTTACATCGATGTGTCTCTTTCTGATTGCCTTCTAAGACGATCCGTTCAGAAGTGAATCGGAGGGCTTTCGGCAGTAAACCTCAACATTCAAGGTCCGACATGAGTCTGCGAGTGCATGTTAACATTTCATGTAGACTGACAACAGATGTAGATGTTCCTCTGACCCTTGCAGAGGGTTAAACACAGACTACAAACATCAGCAGACTAAACACCCTGAAACCCACACAGCTCACAGAGATCAGAGGAACTGATCCAGAGTCTGGACACACAGAACCGCACAGCTGCCATCTCTCAGCATGGCGTACACTTCAACAAGGCTCTGTTAAACAGGCCTTGGCTTCTGTGTGGTATCTGCACTCTCACCTGACCCAGCAGGGAACACGGTCATGACAGCCAACAAGCCAGCATGGGATGACAGAGACAGATCGCCCCAGCTATGGAAACTGTCTGTAATATTGCATTTTTAATGACAACGGTCATTAATCATCAATCAACTGCAAGGCTAATAACGGTGAGACAACGTCTAAATTCCCCGAAGATAATTATGTACAGGAAATTAGAATTCAGAACTGCATATATTTGACCGAGAGGATAAATGACTTTCCAAACATTAAATGTAAGTTGTATTCGTGTAAGACTAATGCACATCTCTTTCATCTCTCGTGAAAAACACAGGCTCTGGTTCTGGTGTAACAACTGCACGGTAACGTTGTCACGCAGCATCTCACGTCTGTGTAGCATCGAACTTCTTCTAGCATCGCAAACTCTGTTTTCCTACTCGTAGTCATCAGCCAGTGATGGGACGCGCAGAGGGAGACCAAGGAATTAAAGACCACAACACATACTTTCCAAAGCCATCGGTGGCCCCAGGGCACAAACGAACAGGTTGCTAGACAAATACTCAAGTATTTTCCGCTTATTTACCTGGGACTTCAAAGAGCGAAATATTTCGCGATCTTGGGAAACCGCAAGATATTCATCACAGCTGGGAGACTTCCAGTTGAAAAACTGAAAGAGGACGAGGAATGTTACGCAATTTCATCTGGGCTCCGTGATAAAACCCTCAACGGAAAAAAAGATTAAACCCCAAGCTATGTGACTTCACGCCACGACACGTTATCAGTGATCCCATGCATAACAATACCAGAACAATAGCACCGAGCAGGCGTTTCCTTTTTCAAACTGACAGTAGCGAGAATGGTAATGCAGTTAACGAGGAGCCTGGGCCTGTCACCATGGAAGGTTATGTGAGCAATGTGATCGCTTTCAGAATACACTCATACGTCCCTGACAGTCAATGGCAACAGCGGCCAAGGTCCGATAGGCCTATTCAACACTAGCCAAGCTTACGCTGACGTAGAAATAGATGTGCAGCGTTCTGGGACGCAGCTAGAACTAATCAGAGCGTAATTGGAAAGGAAAAGGACCGAGGATAATGTCCAGCAGTTCTGGTGATATGCTCCACTTAGGAGATGAAGTAAGGGGAAACAACCACAGGCATGTGCTCTGACGTCGAGCTGAGGAAAATAGCATGACTACATTGAGGCTGTTGTGAAGAACAAAAATATATTTAGCTATCCTAGAGACACAGTAGGCTACATTCAATTGAACGAGTATCAAAACTCCACTGGCCTCTGTCTTCTGTCTCTGTGTAGATCTTTCCAAGGTGAGCAGAGGTGTGATGGTGAATGTTCAGGTACAGGTGTAATGGCGAATGTTCAGGTGTGATGGTGAATGATCAGGTGTGATGGCGAATGATCAGGTGTGATGGTGAATGATCAGGTGTGATAGTGAATGTTCAGGTGTGATGGTGAATGTTCAGGTGAGATGGTGAATGTTCAGGTGTGATAGTGAATGTTCAGGTGTGATGGTGAATGTTCAGGTGAGATGGTGAATCTTCAGGTGTGATAGTGAATGTTCTGGTGCAGGTGTGGGGAGAGAAGTTACCACTTGTGTCCTTGTGTTTCGTGCTGCTGGACAGTGTATCCAAATTGGGCCTCCTTAGAGCCCCAAATGATCTTGGACTTCCTGGTGTCAAAGTTGAAGCAGTGCTGAAGACCTGGAACAGACACGACACACCTGATAAACCTTCTCTGATGGAGACACACCTGATAAACCTTCTCTGGTGAAGACACACACGACACACCTGATAAACCTTCTCTGATGGAGACACACACGACACACCTGATAAACCTTCTCTGATGGAGACACACACAGCTGACACACCTGATAAACCTTCTCTGGTGGAGACACACACGACACACCTGATAAACCTTCTCTGATGGAGACACACACACGACACACCTGATAAACCTTCTCTGATGGAGACACACACGACACACCTGATAAACCTTCTCTGGTGGAGACACACACGACACACCTGATAAACCTTCTCTGGTGGAGACACACACGACACACCTGATAAACCTTCTCTGATGGAGACACACAGCTGACACACCTGATAAACCTTCTCTGGTGGAGACACACACGACACACCTGATAAACCTTCTCTGGTGAAGACACACACGACACACCTGATAAACTTTCTCTGATGGAGACACACACAGCTGACACACCTGATAAACCTTCTCTGATGGAGACACACACACACACCTGATAAACCTTCTCTGATGGAGACACACAGCTGACACACCTGATAAACCTTCTCTGATGGAGACACACAGCTGACACACCTGATAAACCTTCTCTGGTGGAGACACACACGACACACCTGATAAACCTTCTCTGATGGAGACACACAGCTGACACACCTGATAAACCTTCTCTGATGGAGACACACAGCTGACACACCTGATAAACCTTCTCTGATGGAGACACACACACGACCAACCTGATAACGCTCTGCTGCGTGAAGACACACCACGAACACAACCTGCATAAAACTTATCTCTATATGATATAAGCTATCAAGACATCGCTGAGATAACTGTGTTGTCGATTGAGAATACCAGACTGACACACCTGATAACTATCTCAGATGATGAGTACACACACACGACAACCTGATAACCTTCTCTGGTGAGAATTAGCTACACGACACACCTGCATAAACCTTCTCTGATGGAGCAACACAGCTGGACACACCTGATAACCTTCTCTGATGGGAGACACCATGGACACACCTGATAACCTTCTCTGATTGGAACACACAGTGAACACACCTGAATAACCTTCTCTGATCGAGACACACCACTACACACCTGAGTAAAACCTTCTCTGATGGAGGACACACAGCTGACACACTGATAAACCTTCTCTGGTGGAGACACACAGCTGACACACCTGATAAACCTTCTCTGGTGGAGACACACAGCACCTCAGCCATGTTAGCCATTCTGTGGTGGAGACACACAGCACCTCAGCCATGTTAGCCATTCTGTGGTGGAGACACACAGCACCTCAGCCATGTTAGCCATTCTGTGGTGGAGACACACAGCACCTCAGCCATGTTAGCCATTCTGTGGTGGAGACACACAGCACCTCAGCCATGTTAGCCATTCTGTGGTGGAGACACACAGCACCTCAGCCATGTTAGCCATTCTGTGGTGGAGACACACAGCACCTCAGCCATGTTAGCCATTCTGTGGTGGAGACACACAGCACCTCAGCCATGTTAGCCATTCTGTGAATGTGAGTACTGACACTTCTGTTGCATCCATGGAACCCCATCTGAGTGCTCCGTGAATCTTTGCATGCCACCATGGTAGGCCACACAGCCACCATGCCACCATGGTAGGTCACACATTCACCATGCCACCATGGTAGGACACACAGCCACCATGCCACCATGGTAGGTCACACAGCCACCATGCCACCATGGTAGGCCACACAGCCACCATGGTAGGTCACACAGCCACCATGGTAGGCCACACAGCCACCATGGTAGGTCACACAGCCACCATGGTAGGCCACACAGCCACCATGCCACCATGGTAGGCCACACAGCCACCATGGTAGGTCACACAGCCACCATGCTACCATGGTAGGTCACACATTCACCATGCCACCATGGTAGGTCACACAGCCACCATGCCACCATGGTAGGTCACACAGCCACCATGGTAGGTCACACAGCCACCATGCCACCATGGTAGGCCACACAGCCACCATGCCACCATGGTAGGCCACCTGTCTTCTGTCTCTGTGTAGATCTTTCCAAGGTGAGCAGAGGTGTGATGGTGAATGTTCAGGTACAGGTGTAATGGCGAATGTTCAGGTGTGATGGTGAATGATCAGGTGTGATAGTGAATGTTCAGGTGTGATGGTGAATGATCAGGTGTGATAGTGAATGTTCAGGTGTGATGGTGAATGATCAGGTGTGATAGTGAATGTTCAGGTGTGATGGTGAATGATCAGGTGTGATAGTGAATGTTCAGGTGTGATGGTGAATGATCAGGTGTGATAGTGAATGTTCAGGTTAGCAGGTGTGGGGAGAAGTTACCACTTGGTCCTTGGTTATCGTGCTGCTGGGAGCGTGTATCCAAGATTTGGCTCCTTAGAGCGCAATGAGCTTGGACATGCCTGGGTAGGTCAAAGTTGCAAGCAGGTGGAAGACCTGGAACACACCACGAACACACCCTGTAACCTTCTCTGTGGAGACCACTACACACGACACACTGTAACCTTCCTGCTGGTGAAGGACACACACGACACAGCTGATAAACACTTCTCTGGTGGAGACACAACA
Organism: Plecoglossus altivelis; assembly: GCA_036571765.1. NCBI lineage: Eukaryota > Metazoa > Chordata > Actinopteri > Osmeriformes > Plecoglossidae > Plecoglossus > Plecoglossus altivelis. The sequence goes on from BROE01000003.1 coordinate 620,389, forward strand.
CGGACACACCTGATAACCTTCTCTGATGGAGACCAACACGACACCACCTGATAAACTTCTTGTGGTGGAGACACAACATGACAACGCTGATAACCTTCTCGGGATGGGACACACCACGGGGAACACCTGCTAAAACTTCTTCTGATTGGAGCCACACGACCACCTGATAACCTTCTCCTGATGGCACACACACGACACACCTGTAACTTCTTCTGATGAAGACCTGGAACAGACACGACACACCTGATAAACCTTCTCTGATGGAGACACACAGCTGACACACCTGATAAACCTTCTCTTGATGGAGATGAGGACACACCTGATAAACCTTCTCTGATGGAGACACACACACGACACACCTGATAAACCTTCTCTGGTGGAGACACACACGACACACCTGATAAACTTTCTCTGATGGAGACACACACGACACACCTGATAAACCTTCTCTGGTGAAGACACACACGACACACCTGATAAACCTTCTCTGGTGAAGACACACACGACACACCTGATAAACCTTCTCTGGTGAAGACACACACGACACACCTGATAAACCTTCTCTGGTGAAGACACACACGACACACCTGATAAACCTTCTCTGGTGAAGACACACACGACACACCTGATAAACCTTCTCTGGTGAAGACACACACGACACACCTGATAAACCTTCTCTGGTGAAGACACACACGACACACCTGATAAACCTTCTCTGGTGAAGACACACACGACACACCTGATAAACCTTCTCTGGTGAAGACACACACGACACACCTGATAAACCTTCTCTGGTGAAGACACACACGACACACCTGATAAACCTTCTCTGGTGGAGACACACACGACACACCTGATAAACCTTCTCTGGTGGAGACACACACGACACACCTGATAAACCTTCTCTGATGGAGACACACATGACACACCTGATAAACCTTCTGTGGTGGAGACACACACACGACACACCTGATAAACCTTCTCTGGTGGAGACACACACGACACACCTGATAAACCTTCTCTGATGGAGACACACAGCTGACACACCTGATAAACCTTCTCTGATGGAGACACACAGCTGACACACCTGATAAACCTTCTCTGATGGAGACACACAGCACCTCAGCCATGTTAGCCATTCTGTGGTGGAGACACACAGCTGACACCCCTGATAAACCTTCTCTGATGGAGACACACACGACACACCTGATAAACTTTCTCTGATGGAGACACACAGCTGACACACCTGATAAACCTTCTCTGATGGAGACACACATGACACACCTGATAAACCTTCTGTGGTGGAGACACACAGCACCTCAGCCATGTTAGCCATTCTGTGGTGGAGACACACAGCACCTCAGCCATGTTAGCCATTCTGTGGTGGAGACACACAGCACCTCAGCCATGTTAGCCATTCTGTGGTGGAGACACACAGCACCTCAGCCATGTTAGCCATTCTGTGGTGGAGACACACAGCACCTCAGCCATGTTAGCCATTCTGTGGTGGAGACACACAGCACCTCAGCCATGTTAGCCATTCTGTGGTGGGGAAACCCCCCACGCACGCACCTCAGCCATGTTAGCCATTCTGTGGTGGAGACACACAGCACCTCAGCCATGTTAGCCATTCTGTGGTGGAGACACACAGCACCTCAGCCATGTTAGCCATTCTGTGAATGTGAGTACTGACACTTCTGTTGCATCCATGGAACCCCATCTGAGTGCTCCGTGAATCTTTGCATGCCACCATGGTAGGCCACACAGCCACCATGCCACCATGGTAGGACACACAGCCACCATGCCACCATGGTAGGACACACAGCCACCATGCCACCATGGTAGGACACACAGCCACCATGCCACCATGGTAGGACACACAGCCACCATGCCACCATGGTAGGACACACAGCCACCATGCCACCATGGTAGGACACACAGCCACCATGCCACCATGGTAGGACACACAGCCACCATGCCACCATGGTAGGACACACAGCCACCATGCCACCATGGTAGGACACACAGCCACCATGCCACCATGGTAGGACACACAGCCACCATGCCACCATGGTAGGACACACAGCCACCATGCCACCATGGTAGGACACACAGCCACCATGCCACCATGGTAGGTCACACAGCCACCATGCTACCATGGTAGGTCACACAGCCACCATGGTAGGTCACACAGCCACCATGCTACCATGGTAGGTCACACAGCCACCATGCTACCATGGTAGGTCACACAGCCACCATGCTACCATGGTAGGTCACACATTCACCATGCCACCATGGTAGGTCACACAGCCACCATGCCACCATGGTAGGCCACACAGCCACCATGCCACCATGGTAGGCCACCATGCCACCATGGTAGGCCACACAGCCACCATGGTAGGCCACACAGCCACCATGCCACCATGGTAGGACACACAGCCACCATGCCACCATGGTAGGACACACAGCCACCATGCCACCATGGTAGGACACACAGCCACCATGCCACCATGGTAGGACACACAGCCACCATGCCACCATGGTAGGACACACAGCCACCATGCCACCATGGTAGGCCACACAGCCACCATGGTAGGCCACACAGCCACCATGCCACCATGGTAGGTCACACAGCCACCATGCCACCATGGTAGGCCACACAGCCACCATGGTAGGCCACACAGCCACCATGGTAGGTCACACATTCAGCATGCCACCATGGTAGGCCACACAGCCAGGCTGTGCCTCAGTTCATCGCACAGTGTGAGGAAATGTGATGTGATTAACCCTAAGGCAAGACAAAGAGACACCAGCTCACTTCATTACAGTGCGTGAGGAAGAAATGTGATATAACCCTATTAAAGATGATCTTGCCTCACTCTCTTCTCTCTCTTTCCCTCTGTTTTCCTCCCTCTTCTCTCTTTCCCTCTCTTTTGACAGCAAGAGGGGGGGTCTGACTGATGATGTCATATCAGCAAGGGAGGGGGGGATCTGACTGATGATGTCATATCAGCAAGGGAGGGGGGGGGTCTGACTGATGATGTCATATCAGCAAGGGAGGGCTCTGACTGATGATGTCATATCAAAATTCAACTATCATTTCCGTTCCAGGAAATTGTGAGGAGCGTAAAAACATGGACCAGATGACTAGAAGACCAGAGAGAGAGTCAGACGGCCAAACTTTCATCCTCGACTTCCTGAATGCTCCCCCCTTTCTGACTTTATCTTCAAGCTTTTATTTCACCTCAGTTTTCCTTGCTCTCTGCGGGCAACTTATTACGAAGTGTTGTTGCGACGGGATTCAGTTGTAACCAAAATAAAAGGGATCAGTCTCGTATTGCCTGTGAAGAGATTTCTGAAGAGGAATGTGGCTGTGTACAAAGCACTCTGCTGTTGCTGCCTGGCTCAGTTGATTGAAGGGAGCAAATTGTATCATCACTTAGCCGAATGACAGAAAATGAGAATTCATGGCTCCTGTCTAAAATGAGAGAGGAGAGAGGCAGTGTGTGGATGAGAGAGAAGCAGCTTTAAAAGTAATCATACTCTATCAGACTAGGGCTCCATTCCCACTCTGTCAAAATCAGCACAATATTAGAACTCCAAGCGTTATCTAACTGACAAGTAATCATCAAGCCGACTGGATGTGAAATATAGACATCTGGAGCACCTTTCGTTTTGGCTCTTGCTGACTGGCTTTCCACGACACTAAATATCGACAACTGGATCTTGGCAGGTGTAGTTCTTCCATAGATGAAGCCATGACGCCATGCTGTCATGGGGATGAATGCTTGAGTATGTGACAGACACTGAGCTGCTGTAGGTCAGTGGTGATTGAGGATGGTAGCTTGAATGTTTACATCCCGAAATAGTGAACGAGGGGTAAAGATGTTTGCTCAGTGGTGTTTGGTTCAAACAAGAGATTCCTCCGAGTCTAGCAAGCTGTTTAAACGACAGTCTGATGTCGCTCTGAGACACTTGAGTCAGAGGCTGCCAAGAGAAGATGGTTTGATCATTTTGGCTGCTGCAAAAAAAAGTAAACAGTGGAAGAGAAATGATTTGTATGTGATCGTGCCCTGAGGTTGTGTTTGTTTGGTAACAGCTAGTGAGTTCAGCTTCTGTTTGAGGAAGGCCTAAGGATCTACATTGATCTGAGCTGTCTGAATAACTTGGCACCACCAGGATGCCTCAGTTCTAATCCAGACAAAACATTGGACCTGACAAAGTCTGTCCAAAGCTGACGTCTTAGACCACATACCAGCCTTGTGGCTGTTTGTCTAGTTTCTTTAAACGTTTTCACATTTGGTTTGATTTTGTTTAGTTCTAAAAGGTTGAGGATATTTTCCGAACCAGTCTTTTCCTTGTTTAGTTCACATAATTGTGACATTTTAGTAACGGATGCCATACTGTCTGTTAACCTTTACAACAGTTGCATTATACTTTGAAGATTGAGTGGCAAGTGTTTTGTCATCTTATTGAAGCGAAATGAACGCTTTCACTGACATTTTTCAAAGTTTTGTGAAAAAATACGTTTCAAATATGTGATTGGTAAAGTGTGCGAGGCTTGAGAAGGTACAGAGACAAGGAACCATCCTCACGATTGGACGTCTTTTTTTAGACAGTTAGGTCGGACTACTGCAATAACCCCTGCTGTAGTCACTTTCTCCCAGAGAGGACAGAAAGGACACTGCGCTGCAGGGACAGTGTCTCTCACAGAAGGCCAGTCATCCAGGCATGTGTTCTGGACGACTGTCCTACCCTGTTTCCTGACCAATACTGGGGGACTGTTCTCTAGTGCACTGTGTGGAGAGTCTTCACCTCAGCTGCTGTCTCTCTCTGTGCAGCTCTGGAGAGACGTCCACCTGCAGAGACAACACAGCTCTCCTGTTCCATCAGCCAATCAGCATCTTAGTTCACACGGCCCAGAGTCCAACAAACACCAGACATTCTCCTGTTGGCTGATGGATCTAGAGTTTTGGGAGATATGACTGTCGTTCTTACACTGACCCAAACACCAAGAGCCACATCACGCCAGATCAACACAGCCTAACACCTGCTGGCTGCTGGTGTTAGTTGGTGTTTGTTTGGGGTGTGCGAACAGGCTATCCCTGCTCCCTATCAGTGAGGACACCCACCCAGGACAGGACCGTCCCTCCATACTGTACCCTCCAGCCTCTCCTCTGCTGCAGGGTAGGGTTTAACACCATCTCATCAGAGTGGATACGTTCTACTGGTTATTTTGATGAGCTGAGTGCTTAAAAGGTTCCCTGTGGTTTATTGTGGCCGGTGGGTGTTTATAGACGGTGTTGTCTGAAGAACCACAGGTGATCAGACTCTGGAGTGGGACAGAGGAGGAGGGGGGGCTGCAGGGATAAATATCTGTCAACATCAGGAAGGTTCACACCTCTTCTCAATTGCAAATGAAGATAGAATCAAAGTTGAGTTAATGTGTCAATCTTTTTTTTACTAGCTAAGTTTACTTTAGCACTCCTCACCGCAGCCCTGCCAAGGACAATAGCCCCATCCTGGTGCCAAAGCAAGAGACTGAGTACGTACTCTCATTAGACAAGGCCTGGAATTCCCATTCCTGCCCTGAAGGCCCCAACTTTGGCTAATATTTCTCATTAAACATGGACTTTGCCTAAACTGAAGCCAGCCTGCTACAGAGCAGTGGCAGTCGAGCTCCTCAGCTGATCTCTGTACTCTGTGGAAAGTTATAAGCTTTCCTAACCAAACCATTCCTTTATTCATCCCCAGGGACAGCAGACAGGTTCATATCTTTGATGGGTCATCTTTCTAGGAGGTGAAGTTTGACTAAATAAGTTTGTGGTCATTAAACTTCTAACCTAATCAAGGCTCCAGACACTCCAGACTCAAGAGAGAGCAGGTGGGCATGCAGACAGACATACATCACACTCACAAAGCCTGGTACAGTCACACTGCATGGTACAGCTACACTGCATGGTACAGTCACACTGCATAGTACAGTCACACTGCATGGTACACTCACACTGCATAGTACAGCTACACTGCATGGTACAGCCACTCTGCATGGTACACTCACACTGCATGGTACAGTCACACTGCATAGTACAGCTACACTGCATGGTACAGTCACACTGCATAGTACAGCTACACTGCATGGTACAGCTACACTGCATGGTACAGTCACTCTGCATGGTACAGCCACACTGCATGGTACAGTCACACTGCATAGTACAGCTACACTGCATGGTACAGTCACACTGCATGGTACAGCTACACTGCATGGTACAGTCACACTGCATAGTACAGCTACACTGCATGGTACAGTCACACTGCATAGTACAGCTACACTGCATGGTACAGCCACTCTGCATGGTACAGCCACACTGCATGGTACAGTCACACTGCATAGTACAACTACACTGCATGGTACAGTCACTCTGCATGGTACAGTCACACTGCATGGTACAGTCACTTTGCATGGTACAGTCACACTGCATGGTGCCGCTACACTGCATGGTACAGCTACACTGCATGGTACAGCTACACTGCATGGTACAGTCACACTGCATGGTACAGTCACTTTGCATGGTACAGTCACACTGCATGGTACAGTCACACTGCATGGTACAGTTTATAGTCACACATAAACTCTCTTAGAAAGTACATCTAACCCTGATGCAGGTCACACCAAATATGAAACAATACTTCATCATCCACGTATTAATCAAAATACTAAAAAAACTGATTCTCTGTTCCTCTCAACACACTGTTTACCCCTCTCTCTCTCTCTCTCTCTCTTTCTCTCTCTCTCTCTCTCTCTCGCTTACTTATTCACTCACTGTCTCTGCCCCCCCCCTCACCTGGCAGCAGGCTCCAGGTCCACAGCAGGAGAAGATGGTAGTGTTCCATGTGTGTTGATGTGGTCTGTTCTGATGTTCTGCTCACAATGTTGCTGCTACTGTGGACTCTAGTGCTGTTCCACAGGATCCCTGTGTCTGAGGGAGGAGAGAGGAGGGACTATAACGGAGAGAGGAGAGACAGGGACTGTGTCTGAGGTAGAAGAGACTGGGAATGTGTCTGAGGGAGGAGAGACTGGGAATGTGTCTGAGGGAGGAGAGACAGGCACTGGGACTGAGGGAGGAGAGACAGGCACTGGGACTGAGGGAGGATAGACTGGGACTGGGACTGAGGGAGGATAGACTGGGACTGGGACTGAGGGAGGAGAGACAGGCACTGGGACTGAGGGAGGAGAGACAGGCACTGGGACTGAGGGAGGAGAGACAGGCACTGGGACTGAGGGAGGATAGACTGGGACTGGGACTTCCAGTAAACACACCCTGGAGGCAATGCTGCCAACCAGTTAGTCTGAGCTGGAATCTATCTGACACCTTTAGCCTCACACACATGCTCATACACACTCACACACATGGGCTCATTCACACACACGCTCACTCACACGCTCACAAACACGCTCGCACACACGCTCGCACACATGCACACACACACACGCTCACAAACACGCTCACACACACGCTCACACACGCTCACACACACGCTCACACTCACAGGCTCACAAACACCCTCACAGACACGCTCACACGCACGCTCACACACACGCTCACACTCACACGCTCACACACACGCTCACACTCACGGGCTCACTCACACGCTCACAAACACCCTCATAGACACGCTCCTAGTCCCTTGCGTGTGCCCCTCATTCACACCAGACGAAAACAAACGTCTGCAATTTCACTTTTGTGAAATGAACTAAATGTCGATGATAGAAACATCTGGACAGCAACAGCAGCCATCAACACACACAACAACAGACACAGAGGCCTTTACTGTAAAACACTTCAGTCAGGAATTAAGACAGAGATCTGTGGGTCTTATAAAGAGCTTTTATAGATCTGAGGCACCTTCTGCTTTGAACTACCTGAAACACTGTTGCACCTTACGGAACTGCTCCTGCAGAGGAGGTGGGGGAGGAATTCCTCCCTTCCTTTCTCCCTCCCTCTCTTCCTCCCTCCCACCCTATCTCCCTCTCACTCCCTCCCTTTCTCACTCCCTCTCTTCCTTCCTCTTCCTCCCTCTCCCCCTTCCTCTCCCTCTCACTCCCTCCCTTTCTCACTCCCTCTCTTCCTCCCTCTTCCTCCTTCCCACCCTATCTCCCTCTCACTCCCTCCCTCCCTCTCTTCCCCCTCTTCCTCCCTCTCCCCCTTTCTCTCCCTCTCCCTCCCTCCTTCCCTCTCTTCCCCCCTCTTCCTCCCTCTCCCTCTCCCTCTCCCTCCCTCCCTCCCTCCCTCCTCCTCTCTATGACTGCGCTCCCTGGATGGACTGAGATGAGAGAGGGGAGATCCAGATTTACTCCAGATGTGGAGGTAGACTCCACTGTCCAGAGCTCTTGAGCTCAGGTATTTACTACAGCGTACCTTCCAGGAAAAAGGCATTAAACTTCCTGCCAGAGTAACAACGACTCTTCTGAAGACAGGATTTAGGAAGTGAGCTGTTGTGACTGACTAGGTCATATATACTGTTGTTGTCCCTTTTTACGACATTGTCGTCATTTAAATGAGAAGGAACTCCTGGGACGATACGCAGTAGGTATGTCTGTCCTTCACGTTCTCACATGGAGAAGAAAGCCAAAGAAAAATCTGCTTTTCTGACAATGACATTTCTCAACCCCAGACTTCTGAATACTAATGCATGCAGTAGACACTGTAAACACAGACTAATGCAGTAGACACTGTAAACACAGACTAATGCATGCAGTAGACACTGTAAACACAGACTAAGGTTGGCTGCAAGGGAGAAAGTGGCAATCTTCTGAATAAAAGATGTTATACTCTGGAAAACCAAAGAAGCAAAAGTCTCCTGTGAGACACGTAGATGACGTACTGCCATGACGTATTTTTGTGTTTTCTGGACGAGTCTTCCAGCTTGAACAGGGTCGAGATGACCAAACACCAGAAGACTAACAGGAAGTCAAAGAAACGAATCCTAGGATTGAAGCTGGAGATTCACTGAAGAAGGTAAATAGAGAGAGAAGAAGATCTGGTTAAAAACACCCAAGTGGAATGTCTTTGGATGATGTTTAAGGTGTAAATGGAATTCAGTGACATCATAGAAGGTCAACACCCCTGGACTTGACTGATAAAACCAGACACAGCACATCATCACAGCCATGTCATGAGTCACTGTCAACATCCTTGACCTGACAACATTCTTGGATTTGAACTTGTCCAGGCCTCTGTCAAAAGAGTGGAATTCACAACTTATTTGACGTAAAAAATAAAGGAAAAACTGTGGAAATGGTGTCACTCTCTTGGAAATATCTCTGGAAACTCACAGCCTTGCGTCCAAATGAGGGCTGAGCACACCACATAGAATTCAGCTGAAACATTTGGGCCATGACAGACATAGCCTGTAAGCCATCTGACCAGTCTCTCTCACACCTTAAAGGTTTTCCTGCACAGGAGAGGAGCCGGTCTTTAGAATCAGAATCGTTTTTTATTCGCCATGCAAGATACACAAGCACAGAATCTCCTGTGGCAGGGAAGTGCAAACATAAAACATATATATAAACAGCAAAGCAAGGTAAACAATAAACAATGTCCAAGTGACTTCAGCAAATGGACAAACATCCCAGGACATCCCTTGTTGGCGACCAAGTTACCTGTTCTCCTGTCTGAATCCATAATCCACTAAACCAGTTGGTCCAGTTGTCCATGTGTGTGGCCGACCATCCAACCCTGTATCACTAACAACCTCTCTGACCACCTCAGGGACAACATTGCGAAGAGCTTTTTAAAGACACTGGAGATTTATGTGTTAATGGTTCTCTCCAGCCTGTGCCAGAAGGGTGCCTGAATCTTGGCCCTGGTGTGATGTACCGAAAGAGGGATGGGAGTCCTGTCAGTGGAGCCTCCATCACCATCACCTGGCTGTCTGGGGAGGGAGCACGATCTAGAACACTCCACCCACACCAGACCAGACAGCACCGCTACTCCCTGTGCCTGGACGGATGAGAAAAACATACCTCAGAAAGAGATGGTCATATTCACGAGAAAAAAACTTATCTTTGGGGAATGTGGGAAATGGTTCTGAAACAGGACACCTTGTCATGAACGATAAAGCCTTTTCCAGCTAGTAACTCTCACACTCCAGGCTCACACTCCTGCCTCACACTCCTGTCTCACTCTCCTGTCTCACTCTCCTGTCTCACTCTCATGCCTCACAGTCCACTCCTGTCTCACTCTCCTGTCTCACTCTCCTGTCTCACTCTACTGCCTCACACTCCACTCCTGCCTCACTCTCCTGCCTCCCTCTCCTGCCTCACTCTTCTGCCTGGCTCTCCTGCCTCACTCTCCTGCCTCACACTTGAGCTGGGGATCAAATGCCAGACGAGATGTAATTGCATTACAGCGTAGCGTAATTAGGTATCTTAGCGAAGAAAAACATCATTAAAACATCAGTAAAAACGTCACAGCCAGTTTAAGGCTCTGGACAGTAATATCTTACTAGCTGGCCTGAGGTCATATTAACCATCACGTGACAAATATTCCACACATAAACTGAAAATACATTTAATGAATGTCAGAGGGCCGATGCGCTGTTGGTCATTTTTATTGATGAAAACCCCCCAAAAAATCCAGAACAGGAAACTGCCACAAAATACAACACTTTGAGTAACGTGTGATCAGGCCGATCAAGTCCTGCCCTTGCACCCAGCTGGCCTGCAGCGCAGACAAGCCCTGGCAGGGAACAAGGTCATCACTCCAGGAGTTAAATCATCCAGGAGGATTTGGAGACCTCATCCCTGTCGGGTCTAAATCATCCAGGAGGATGTGGAGGGCTGGAACTGCCATCTCCTGGCAGGTGAGTCCTGCTCAGCTCGTCAGGTATGTTAGTGAGGCTCACAACGCTCTCCCAGAATAATCACAGAGAAATGTGGTGAAACTCTAAAAATGGTAGATGACACGTTGCATCCAGCTGCAGAGAGCGCTCTGGCTGTTCGTAAATCTTCAGTTGAAGTCTGGTGCTTATGCTGCTACAGTAACTTTACTCCAAATCTGCCTCCCTTCCCAGCTGCTTCTGATGAGAGCTTCCTCTGGGAGAGACAAGCTCTGGCCCTCGGCAGGAGGGGCTGTAAGAGCCAGACATCACCCTATCCCAACCTGCTGGAGCTGGGCTCATCTGGCTGGGAAGGGAAGAGGAAGATGCTTTGGAGGTTAAGAATCGTGGTTCTAAACTTTGATGTGCTTAAAAAGGTTCAGTCTAATATGACTATCAAAGATATTTTTGCACAGAAGTGACTTTGAAGAGCTAATGCATGGCGTCTTATATTGTTTTAAGAGTGGTTTATGGTTTGCAGGAGGGAAGACCCTGTGTCAGGAGAGAAGACCAGAGGCAGGAGACATGTTTGGTTGTGAGTGAGGATGTGATTGGTAAAAGATTTGACCGAAACACCATCCTCTCATGTTGACACATTCCTATCAGGAGTCCAGGAACACTAGCAGAATATGAAACTTTAAAATGAATAATAAAGTAACTTTGTGTTTTATATTTTCATTCAATCTTCAATCCAACTTCTACTTGAAAGTTATCTATTGTTTGTCATTTATCAAATCCAATATTCCCACAAGGGAGGTAAGCCACTAAAGAATAATATTAATAGTAACATTACTCATCATATTTCAGTGGTATGAAAGCAGCAGTCAGACAGCGTCAGGCCTGCTGAATTCCTCCACTTTTATGTCAACAAGAAGGGGATTCATCCCTAACTACTAACGCATGCTTCAGATCTGCTTCAGCCCTGCTCCACCTCCGCTCCACCTCCGCTTCACCTCCGCTTCACCTCCGCTTCACCTCCGCTTCAGCCCTGCTCCACCTCCGCTTCACCTCCGCTTCACCTCCGCTTCACCTCCGCTTCAGCCCTGCTCCACCTCCGCTTCAGGCCTGCTCCACCTCCGCTTCAGGCCTGCTCCACCTCCGCTTCACCTCCGCTTCACCTCCGCTTCAGCCCTGCTTCACCTCCGCTTCACCTCCGCTTCAGCCCTGCTCCACCTCCGCTTCAGCCCTGCTTCACCTCCGCTTCACCTCCGCTTCAGCCCTGCTTCACCTCCGCTTCAGCCCTGCTTCACCTCCGCTTCACCTCCACTTCAGCCCTGCTTCACCTCCACTTCAGCCCTCCTTCACCTCTGCTTCATCTCCGCTTCAGCCCCACTGGACCAAAGCCACAGCAGGGGCTCCTTCCAGGTTACAGTTCAAGTGACAGAGGAGGGGTGAGTTGGAAAGACACTGGAGCCCCCTAGTGGGCAAATGTGTAACCACAGCTCAGACGCAGGCCCAGCATCAGCTACCAGAGGTTTAGTTCAGAAAACAACCACAAGATGGCAGCATGAGACCGCTATGAGCAGGAGCACATCCAACACTGTCCATGTGTCCATCCAACACTGTCCATGTGTCCATCCGACACTGTCCATGTGTCCATCCGACACTGTCCATGTGTCCATCCGACACTGTCCATGTGTCCATCTAACACTGTCCATGTGTCCATCCGACACTGTCCATGTGTCCATCCAACACTATCCATGTGTCCATCTAACACTGTCCATGTGTCCATCCGACACTGTCCATGTGTCCGTCCAACACTGTCCATGTGTCCATCCAACACCATGGGTCCATCCAACACTGTCCATGTGTCCATCCAACACCATGGGTCCATCCAACACTGTCCATGTGTCCATCTAACACTGTCCATGTGTCCATCCAACCCCATGGGTCCATCCAACACTGTCCATGTGTCCATCCAACACTGTCCATGTGTCCATCCAACACCATGTGTCCATCCAACACCATGTGTCCATCTAACACTGTCCATGTGTCCATCCGACACTGTCCATGTGTCCATCCAACACCATGTGTCCATCCAACACTGTCCATGTGTCCATCCGACACTGTCCATGTGTCCATCCAACACCATGTGTCCATCCAACACCATGTGTCCATCCAACACTGTCCATGTGTCCGTCCAACACTGTCCATGTGTCTATCCAACACTGTCCATGTGTCCGTCCAACACCATTTGTTCATCCAACACCATATGTCCATCCAACACCATGTGTCCATCCAATACTGTCCATGTGTCCATCTGCTGTCCATTCTAACACCTGAAGCTTTACTGTGCGTGCTAGAATGCCATATAAGCCTGTCTTTCTGCCCTGTTTCTGAAACATCCATAAGTAGGTCACCAAACATCAAGTACGAAAGAAATGAAGTGTGTTTCCAACTGACATTTAAACTGTGAAGAGTAAAGTTTGTGATTCTTACGATGTGTGGGAAAGGTTTGGCTGACGGGGGCTGGTGTTGCTATAGTAAGGGTCATCTGTATCTCAGTTCAGGAGCAAGTGTAGTGTGGGAATACCACTTCATTCTGCCAATAAGAACACAAGTCCAACACTTTGACTGAGAGCAACACTCTGTTCAACACTCACATCCTGCCTCTAATGCTACAACTTGACATTTCCTCTCCTCTGTCATTTCTCCTGCCCCACCTGCCCCCACCACCCCAGTTCCTCTCATCCTAGAGGAGAGAGGAGAAGGTGGGTGACGCCCGAGAGAGGAGATTAGGATAGAGGGATGAGGCCTCAGGGAATAGGGGAGGATGGAGGGATGAGGTAGAGAAAGAGGAGGAGCAATGCTTCTCTGTAGAGGCAGTATCTAACCCACAGTGAGCAGCCAATCCCATTGCATCTATTGCCGCAGCTGTGGTGATTGGCTGCTCACCCAAAGAGCAACTCCCTCCCACTCTTCCTCTCCCTCTCTCTCCCTCCCACTCTTCCTCTCCCTCTCTCTCCCTCTCTCTCCCTCTCTCCCCCTCTCCCTTCCTCCCTCTCCCTTCCTCCCTCTCCCTTCCTCTCCCTCCCTCCCTCTCTCTTGCCATCTCTCTGTCTCCGTACAGTGAAGAGATAGCAGCTTGTGCTACAGAGAGGAGCACCTGTCCTACAGGGGTGTGACAGAGCCACGGCCAAGGGGCTAGACAGCCACACGTCCACGCTGCATGATAGACAAAGGTAAGGTCCTGCGGGGAGGGAGGCATAAGGGCCTGTGGGGTGGGAGGCGTAAGGGCCTGTGGGGAGGGAGGCGTAAGGGCCTGTGGGGTCTGGCTGCTGTCTCTGAAAGAAGTCTACCAGGACCACCACCCCTCCAGACAGCAAGGCGGTTTCACTGTTCGAGATCTGTTCAAGAGGAAGTGAGGACAAGGGCTTGGAGAGTTGGGTCAAGCAGGACTACTCTCTAAGAGAAGCAGCTGGCATTAGGCTGATGTGTGGATTAGAGAGAAATGAAGTTTCCGATCTCAGAGCTGTGTGTGGTTTCAAGAGGCTGGGCTGTGTACTGTATGTGAAGTCTGGTTTAGTTTAGTCACTGGAGAAAGAGTAACAGATACAGCATCTTAAAGGGTTCTTTCCTAACTGCTTTTTAGATGTGTCAGTTGCACAGTTGTTGCCGTAGGAACAGAGACTGAATAAACTTCTGCAGGCCAGTAAGTTGTATATGCAAGTGTTGAAATGAAGGAGCTGATGGAGAGCTGGTCTGTGTTCATGAACATAGTGTGCAGTGTGTGTTCCTACCACAGAGTCTCTTTGAGTTAGCAACCAGTGAGCAGTTACTGTAGGATTTATCTGTAGGATATTAGCACAATGACAATCTGCTGAGTACAGTGACAGATTAAGACAGTAATCCTTACACTCCCCCTTACACACAGATGAGCGCGCACACTTACAGAAGTGGGCCACACTGAGGTTACAGTAACTGCCAGGAAACTATACTGCAACACCACACTAACTACACTGCAACACCACACTAACTACACTGCAACACCACACTAATTACACTGCAACATCACACTAACTACATTCCAACACCACACTAACTACACTGCAACACCACACTAACTACACTGCAACATCACACTAACTACACTGCAACACCACACTAACTACACTGCAACACCACACTAACTACACTGCAACACCACACTGACTACACTGCAACACCTCACTAACTATACTGCAACACCACACTAACTACACTGCAACACCACACTAACTACACTGCAACACCAAACTAACTACACTGCAACACCACACTAACTACACTGCAACACCTCACTAACTACACTGCAACACCAAACTAACTACACTGCAACACCACACTAACTACACTGCAACACCACACTAACTACACTGCAACACCACACTGACTACACTGCAACACCACACTAACTACACTGCAACACCACACTAACTACACTGCAACACCAAACTAACTACACTGCAACACCAAACTAACTACATTCCAACACCACACTAACTACACTGCAACACCACACTAACTACACTGCAACACCACACTAACTACACTGCAACACCTCACTAACTATACTGCAACACCACACTAACTACACTGCAACACCACACTAACTACACTGCAACACCACACTAACTACACTGCAACACCACACTAACTACACTGCAACACCACACTAACTACACTGCAACACCTCACTAACTATACTGCAACACCACACTAACTACATTGCAACACCACACTAACTACACTGCAACACCACACTGACTACACTATGCCAACCAAAACTTAATATACACTGTGCATTCACCCAACACTAGGGATCTTTACTCACCTTGTAAAACACTAGCGCACACTTATAGTAACTACAAATCAATACAACATAGCAACTCTCACTGAGAAACTACACGCTGGCGAATCACCACCTAATACTTGACACGTTGTGCTCTCCTATCCCTAGCTACTATGAGATTTATCTACTGCACTAGGCCAAAACTAATCTTGACCACCTGCACACCACACTCGTGAACATT
This sequence comes from Plecoglossus altivelis, assembly GCA_036571765.1. Lineage (NCBI taxonomy): Eukaryota > Metazoa > Chordata > Actinopteri > Osmeriformes > Plecoglossidae > Plecoglossus > Plecoglossus altivelis. The sequence goes on from BROE01000003.1 coordinate 636,282, forward strand.
ATACTATTGCTTGTGCAGAACGCCAAGCACGTGAACGTACACTCACACCCTTGCGACCTGCGGGAGGAGGCTATCACGCAACAGCCACACTTACATATCCGTGACACGTGAGACACCACAGGCGCACTAACGTATTCTCGTAACTGGCAACTATGCCCACACGCTAATGAGACATCCTCTGCCCAGAGCGACGCGCGACAGGCTGAAGCTACACTGCAACACCCGCCCTGCTCTCCTAACTCGGAAGCCAATCATGGACTGTGGCTCAGCAGCCACCGAGCGTCAAACCGTTGGAGCAGCGAATGCGACAGGATACACTCGCACAGATGACTGGGACTCGGGTACACGCGCAAAGCAGCCCCCGAGCGTTGGAGTTAAGGCGGGTGTATTACGAGAGCAGCTAAGCACGGGTGGAGCTGCAGGGAGAGGATATGGCAGACTCTCAGATCTAAGGGTTGGAGCACAGAGCAAGATTGTCACAGTGCTTTGAGTGTGTGCAGTGATCGTGTGTAGAATCATACAGGTGATCATCTATGTTCTTAGCGAGAAGCCAACGGACCTATACAACCCAATAGCTATTCACAGAGTGATCAAACTTCCTACACCAACACCACTGACACCCCTGCAAGGACTCCTACTACCGATTTGTTCCCGTGTGGCTTATTCCAGGCACCTCGTTGTACTACACCCCATATATCATAATATCCCTCTGCCCAAACAGAAAATCGACTGTTATATTAGCTTTATGTGATATACTCGATTTTTCTTGGTTCTCTATTAGCGCGTCTCGTGCCTGGTGGCTGATCAGACTGGCACAACTAGTGGGTCTCCATTTGCTGTAGCTTAGAACCATATGTATTTTGGTAGCAGATATGTTGTCACTCTATAAAGTTGGTTGTCAATGGCTAACCTTAATGGAGTGTTGCTCAAAACGTAGCATATTTGTAGCATACTGTAGCTAACACATTATCCTTTCATAGGTTCTTCAGATTATGCAGCTGCAGCTCCAGCACATCAGACTAACTGGTGTGGAGAAGTAAGAAGTCTGCCACTTCACCAGATTTTGAAAGAGACCGTTAGAAAGTACAGCAGACATAAAACAACAGGAGAAGGAGAAGAGAGGGAGAGAGAGTGGTGACCGAGAGGGGTGAGGGAGAGAGAGTAGGTGAGGAGAGAGGAGGAGAAAAAAAAAGATGGGGAAAAAAGGATCATTTATCTCCAGTCAGGGGGGGAGGAGCAGAATATCTCCATGCAGGAAAGAGGGATGGGAAAGATTGATGGAGGGATGGGAAAGAGGGAAAGAGGGAAGGAGAGAGGGAGGGAGGTGAAGAGGGAGAGGAGGAGAGGAGAGGTAGGTGAAGGGGACTGTTTGTTTTTAGCCTTTTGGTAGTCAGATCGTACGGACTGATGATGCTTCGAGCTGTACAGCAACGACAATTGTGCAAACGCACATAATTACACAGGTGCGTAAGCACACACACTCTTTCTCGTGAACAAGGTAGTTGTGACACGACGAGAGCAAGTAGTATAAGAGAGACCCAAACAACAACTTGGTGAGGCTGCTCGGGAGAGAGCCAGAATGGAGGGAGAAGAGAAGAGAGCACAGACAGGAGAGAATGTGAGATAGTGGTGGAAGGACAGAGAGGGCATAGGCCTTGGAGCGTATTATACGAGAGTCGCCTCTCTCTCTCATGATGAATCGCCTGGTCTCGCTATGTGGAGGGCCGATATCCTCCTGTTGTGTGTGTCTGGTGCTGTGAATGTCAATTCACTTGGAACTCACAGCTCACGTTTTGTGTCTGATCCGTTCATCAGATCAAGGAACAGTTAGTGAACGAGGATACTGATACCTGATCCTCTGCCTAGCGTTTCTTGCTCAACACATTTCTAGACACATTGCACACCTCCCTCACAGATCCTTGCTCGCGATCTCTTCTCAGCGGCGTCTGGAACAGAGACAACACGCGAGATGCGCATGCCTCCCGCTCACTTCGTTCAGCGGCACTTAGCGAGACCTCATGCCTCTGAGCCTGTAACCCCTCCTTCACACACAACACAGATCCTTCTCCTACTCAGACACCTAGCTCTCTGTGCGTACGGCGTGACTTGTACAACCACATTAACTCTCATCAAGACGAGCGACAGCGACTCGATGCCACGACATCTCGGCTACTGGTGTCATTCCTTAGTAACACTCGTGCTGGGAGGCGAGGAGGTAGCATTGCCAAGGCAGAACTGATCTTTTTTGGTGTTGTGTGCACTGCGCTACACTCAAGAGATTGTGAAATAGAGCGAGGGGGGATAGGTAATTAGTTCGATTGTGTCTGGTGGGTCGACTCTTGAGCTACTGCCGCGTGTGTGCAGATGTGGAGTGGCTGCCTCTCACTAGAAGTACGTGGGACGTTCGTGTGACAGGCTGCGTGAGCGCACAGATCGCAACGGCTCAAGGGTTGGCGGGTGTGACCGGGTAGTCCGTACTGCAATGGTGTGCGGGGCTGAGGATACAAAGCAGCTGGCCCAGGGGAGGCGGACAGGTCTCTGAGGTGGGGGGGAGGAGGGCCAGAGGTGGGGAAGGTAAGAGCAAGAGCCTAGTGTCAGGTCAGCTGAAGGTGGGGGGGAGCCAGCGCCCAGTTGCAATGGTGGAGGCGCGCGCGCGAGTGCACCCGGTTCCTAAAGGTGGGGGGAGGAGAAGCGTGGGTGATGGGGGGGTAAGTGAAGGGTGCCAGGTCGCTGAAGGTGGGGGGAGGAGCCCAGGGTGGACAAGTGGGGTGCAAGGTCCAAATGAGGTGAAGTGGGGAGGAAGCCAGGGTGGGGGGGGGGGGCAGGTCCTGGAACGCTAGGGGGGAGAGAAGGCACCATGGGGACATGGACAACGCACTCTTCCCTTGTTACTGTTCTGAGAAAATTAACCATCCGCACAACAAATGGAATTGACTATCATACCAAGAAAACACAAGCGCTACCAATATGCTGGATTTAATCCACGTATCCATTGCCTCGAGGGCAAGGGGGGGCGGGCCGGCAGAAAGAAGATTGTGGGCTGCAAGAAATTGGTTATTTTGTCATATAGGATGTGCATGGGAGTTTTTAAAGATTTATTCTGTTGCCATTTTTCATGCTTTATTGGACAGTTTAAAGAGTATAATTGTACATCCAAATATCATGAAGAGAGAGGGAGAGATGGGATACACAGAGAGAGTCGCCAGGTCGCCTGAGGTGGTGAGGGAGGATAGATGAGAATTTCAGATCGAAGAGAAGAGAAAGAAAGGGATCATGAGCGAGGGAGAGAGATTTAGGATGAGAGAGAGAGAAGAGTGGAGGAGAGAAGAGGAGAAGAAAGATGAGAAGGGGGACGGAGAGAGGGGAGAGAGGAGGAGAGAGAAGAGGGGGAACGACGCGGGGGCGGCGGGACATGCAGAGACAAAAGGCCCAGTTCAGATTCAAACCCAGCCGGCAGTAGTAGAGCCCTGGCCTGCATGGTTTGTACACTCTGGTGAGCTGCCACGCTGCAGCTTTGGGCTGTTAAACACATTCTAATGGATGGAGATTTTCTTGGTGTAAATGACATGTAGTGTGTTGAGCTGCCATATAGTGATCCATGAAGACTGCCATATAGTGATCCATGAAGACATTCATTATCACTGATTTACTACTGTGCTCGTTTCAGTCTGAAACAAAGACTGTATTTTCTCTAACTAAAACACAAAGACAGTGTTCAGCTTCGTAAATATACACATTATTTGTTGTTTCATTTAATGGCACAGAGGCAGGACTGCTAGAGTCACTTCCTGTTGCAGAAGCATGTCGCTGTGTTGCTTCTGTGAAGGCCCCCAGGGGCCCCCAGGGGCCCCCAGGGTTTGTGGTTCAGCCAAGCTACAGTACATCTTTGTTCATAAACAGCAACCCTTCCTCTTTTGACCAATCACCATTTATCCTTCACTAAAAACTCCACGATGGGTTAACATCCATTCACTTTTCACGGATATTAATTGATCACTCTTCATCACCAACATGCTTCTCAATTCCATTCACACTGCAGTGTCACAGTCTGTGTGTGCTTGTGAGTGTGTGTTCTATTGATGAGACCAGGCAAAATCTCATACAGATCAAAATAATCTCTTAGCTATAAATATATAAGCTTCTTATGGGTGCTGTTCTACAGGAGCCAGTGGGGGCAGGCTGGCTAGGGTCAGGTCCAGCTGCAAGCGTGTAGGCTGTTGTGCAGCTCTCAGCCAGCTGCAAGCGTGTAGGCTGTTCTGCAGGGGCCAGTCGGAGCCAGTGGGGGCTAGCGGGCTGGCTAGGGTCAGGTCCAGCTGCAAGCGTGTAGGCTGTTCTGTAGGAGCCAGTAGGGTGGCTAATGTCAGGTCCAGCTGCAGGCATGTAGGCTGCTGTTCTGCAGCTCTCAGCACATCAGGAAGAGGATGTCGTTTCACACAGTCAGAAGAGATTGCTGCTCCATTGTGACTGCTGTGCATGGTTGTAAACTACTGATTACTTCATTACTGATTTACACAACCAATGCTGAGGGTTTGAGGTTTTTTAAATTCTGTATTTAATTTGGCGCAAAAGGATGGAAGGCTATTGGCTGGCTGGTGGCTAACATTTGGTGATGTAACTTTTCATATGAAAATGACAGTACCTGAGTTGACTGCACAGGCTACTGATCTGCCTGTGGCTGGTTCAACTCAACCCAACGTTAAAACTCTACATGCATTAATCCCCCTGTTAAAGGGACTCCTCTCCTTAATTGTCTGAAAGTGATTTCCTTCAAGGAAATCCTCGCTGCGGTATCTATGGCAACGCCCATTAGTGCCGTCTGAAGCGACATCTCTTACAACCAGAAAAAGATTTGACGGAGAACAATAGGTTGAAACATATGGCGCTGCTTCAACAAGCTTTGAGGCGTCTAATTGCTACCTAGAGACATGAACCGCATGAGCGGAGGGTAAAGTGGACTGTTTACCGAGGCGATATGCAGACACACCAATTAACCTGTTAGAGGGTCCAATAGAGTATGAAAACAGCACGTTACAGCAGTAACCAACGGTATAAGTTTCTTTTTAATCGTGTGTTTCGGTTCTTCAGCGTGTCTGACTGAACGGTCACTTAGACGTGGGGGAGGAGACGGAGTCTTGTCCGGAGAGACGAGCGGAAGAGTCTCTAATGGAAGCTATTTTGGACAGATGAAAAAATAATACCATCAGGAAGGGGAAATTGTGTTTGCTTTGGGACACAAGAACGACAGGAAATCTGTCCACCCCTTGCAGGTTGTTCATGATTTTGGTGTGTTTTACTGTGCAGTGTAGAGTCTACAACAGTGCCAAGTCTATACGTCTATCTGTCTGTCTGAGGTTGTAAATGATCATTAGCGTTTTCCCTTTGGTCTATTTCAATGTGGATAGGGCCTAGATGAAAAAGAAATCTCTCTGCTTCCTATAAAGAAACAAATCTGTGGTGATGTACCACTCATGCTACAAACCGCCGAAGTGGAAAATAACCAGGAGGACTAACGCTGGCAAAAATAGGTCAAAGTGCTGAAGCCATGACGTCAAATGCGTCACATTGTTAGAGGGGTTTTAGGCAGAGAGCAGCCAGCTGTTCCTCCCAACAGAACGAAGATCAAGAACTGAGATGTCCAGAATTATACGAGAAAAACCCTCAAACAGCACCTAGTCTTCTATCCATCTCATTGTTCAAACAGCACCTAGTCTTCTATCCATCTCATTGTTCAAACAGCACCTAGTCTATTCTATCCATCTCATTGTTCAAACAGCACCTAGTCTTCTATCCATCTCATTGAGAGTCACAACCTCTCTCTCCTTCCAGACAGAATGACTTGCCAGACACACCCACAGGGTTTTAAATGCAACTTTTTAAATGAAGAATGTGTAACCTTGTGGTTCCTGGCTCTGTCTGCAGTCTGAAAGTAGGACAAAGGACAAAGCGTCTTCAACCTTTGCACTCCACCCCCCCACACTCCCACCCTCTGTCCATCTTGTTTACCACACCCAGACGTTTAAACGACGAGCCAAACAGGAGGGGAGCTCATCTGGACTCGGGGCTAATTGATGTTGAGAGGGCAAGCATTGCTTCCCAGCAGGATGCTATCAGCCTTGAGTAAGCTGACTGCTCTCTGCCATCCCCCAGACAGCCCTGTCTCTCTGCCTGCTCGTTACACCAGCATCTGCATGTTTCACATCAGAGAGACACACATACAAAAGCTAGCTGGCCTCTCAGGTCAGCTCCCATTCAGTCACAGGTCACTGGCGAGCTGGGAGCGTGACTGTGGTTCTGGCGTGCATCACACTTCTGTCAGAGAATACTCAGTCAGTAGCCTATGTTGTCACTAATACCACTGTCACTGTCAAGGGTGTGTGTGTGTTCAGTTTGAGCTATGGTTCAGTTGAGAAGTGGGTTCAACACAGTAGTTGAGAGTTAGGTAGTGACTCCTTATCTCCTCACCTCTTCACCCCCTCACCCCCTCACCTCCTCACCTCCTCACCCCCTCATCTCCTCACCTCCTCATGTCCACTTCCTTCCTCACCTCCTCATCTCCTCACCTCCTCAGCTCTTCACCCCCTTACCCCCTCACCTCCTCACCCCCTCACCCCCTCACCTCCTCACCCCCTCATCTCCTCACCTCCTCATCTCCACTTCCTTCCTCAGCTACCCAGGAGCTTGTCCTCTCGTTAACCCTCCTCATGTTTCCTCTCCACAGATGTCATGGCGTCCCACATACAGGAGCTCAAAGTTTAGGAACGTTTACGGCAAAGCCGCTGGCCGGGAGCAGTGCTTCGATGGCATCACCATCACCAAGAACGTTCACGACAACCACTTCTGTGCCGTCAACCCCAAGTTCATCGCCGTCGTCACAGAATGTGCAGGAGGAGGGTCCTTTCTGGTCCTCCCTATTCACAAGGTAACGTGACAAGCTAAGGTCCGGTTCGGAAGGTAGGGCACTAACTCAGGTCCAGTTTAGAAGGTAGGCCACTAACTCAGGTCCAGTTTAGAAGGTAGGGCACTAACTCAGGTCCGGTTCAGAAGGTAGGGCACTAACTCAGGTCCGGTTCAGAAGGTACAGAACATACTCCACTTCTGTTCATAAGGTACAGAACTATCTCTAAGCTTGTGCAATTCATAAATGTCTAAATAATAATAGAAGTGTAGAATCACTTGATATTACCCCAAGGCAAACTCTACTAACTTCACTAGTTATTCATGTATTTGTTTCTCAACCAGCAACACAAACACAGATTTTCCCCAATCGGTGATACTGCACAAACATATATCAAATTATCGATCTGATATCCCCAATCTTGATTTACAATTTTATTAATTATTTATTAATTATTTATTTTACAATAAAGCAGGTTTTTTTATTGTGTCGTCTAAATAGTGCAGAAAGTACAGCATTAGATTAAGGACCAGACATGAGTAGTTTTAACAGTTGATATCTAGTATTTGATTGGACATTTCTGTGACTGTCGCCCTGCCCCTGCTGAACAGCAGGCCAAGCAGAGCTGGCATGAACCCATCACAGTCAGACATGTGACCTTGACTTACAATTCACTCTTTCTACTGGCTCTTGTATCAGGCACAAACAAATGAAGGCTGACAACGCCATCAACAATGAACACTGTCTGACAGCGAGAGCACAAACTGTTGCCTCAAACCTCGAAACTGAATCAAGATGACAGCAACATCGAAAATCCTGTTCAGTTTAATCATATCAATAATCCTTCTTTTACACGGTAATGTGTACATGTTGTCAAACCAAACAGCAAAACAACACAAAAAGTGAATCAATTTTTTTGAGCCTGAGATTAAAAGTTGTTGAGGCAGGCTGGGGTTGAGACTACGCCGTCTGTTGTGTCACAGCTCAGTGGCGCCCCTCAGGGGTCACTTGTGGACATGCAGGACTCGACCCAACATGGGCTCCTCTGTGTTACCGGTCCACACAGGTCTGTCCAGTTCCACCAACCTCTCTGTTAACTCTACGTTTTCCTCCACAGGCGGGCAGGATCGACCCTCACCACCCTAAAGTGTGCGGGCACCAGGGCAGCGTGCTGGACATCAAGTGGAACCCCTTCATGGACAATATCATAGCTTCCTGCTCTGAGGACTGCTCTGTGAGTAACCCCATCCACTAAACACTGGTGTGTGTAGCTAACGTTCAGAGTGTGTGTGTGTAGTTGACGTTGTTAGTGTATGTGTGTGTGTGTGTGTAGTTGATGTTGCGTGTGTATGCGTGTGTGTGTAGTTGATGTTGAGAGTGTGTGAGTGTAGTTGATGTTGAGTGTGTGTGTGTGTATGTGTGTAGTTATTGTTGAGTGTGTATGTGTATGTGTGTAGTTGATGTTGAGTGTATGTGTGTAGTTGATGTTGAGAGTGTGTGTGTGTAGTTGATGTTGAGTTTGTGTGTGTAGTTCACGTTGAGAGTGTGTGTGTGTGTAGTTGATGTTGAGTGTGTGTGTATAGTTGATGTTGAGTCTGTGTGTGTGTGTGTGTGTGTGTGTGTGTGTGCGCGTGCGTGCGTGTGCGTGTGTGTGTGTGCGTGCGCGTGCGTGCGTGCGTGTGTGTGTGTGCGTGCGTGCGTGTGTGTGTGTGTGTGTGTGCGTGCGTGTGTGTGTGTGCGTGTGCGTGTGTGTGTGTGTGTGCGTGTGTGCGTGTGTGCGTGTGTGTGCGTGCGCATGCGTGTGTGCGTGCGTGTGTGTGTGTGTGTCAGGTGCGGGTGTGGGAGATCCCAGAAGGGGGTCTGAGGAGGAACCTGTCTGAGGCAGCATTGGAGCTGTATGGTCACAGCAGAAGAGTTGGACTGGTGGAGTGGCACCCCACCTGTAGCGGCCTGCTGTTCAGCGCTGGCTACGACTTCAAGGTACACAACCTGTCAGGGAAGAGGAAGGTTTGTTTACAAATGTAAACACAGAACCACGTTTGTTTACAAATGTAAACAAACTGCTTTTTCATCATAGCTAAAGTATAGAGGATGTGGTCATTAAACAGGAGTCCAGTGTATTACTACTTATTCATTACGCTTCTTCATCACATGATCATCAGAGCTCCTAGTGAACAAGCTCCAAGTTTCCTGTGGTAGTTTGGTAGAACCTTGCTAACGCTAATCTGGCTAACCTTAACCTGGCTAACCTTAAACTGGCTAACCTTAAACTGTCTAACGCTAACCTGGCTAACCTTAACCTTACTAACTCTAACCTTGCTAACCTTAACCTGGTTCAACCTAACCTGGTTCAACCTAACCTGGTTAAACCCCTCCTGGCAGATCTTGCTGTGGAACCTGGAGGTGGGTGCGGCTGTGAGGATGCTGGACTGCCATTCAGACGTGGTTCTGTGTATGTCCTTTAACACAGACGGTAGCCTTCTGGCTACCAGCTGTAAGGACAAACATCTACGCATCATTGAACCTCGCTCAGGGAAGGTGCTGCAGGTGGGGGCCACTTCCTGGACACACACACAAACACAAACACACAAGTATATGCAGTATGTATACACACACACACACACATAGACTCATAGTCAGTCAGTCAGAGGTGTGCGTGGAACATGTACAGTGTGGATGTACAGTACTAGTGAAGCATGTGTGGTGTTTGTGGACAGGAAGCAGACTGTAAGAGCCACAGGGTGAACAGAGTGGTGTTTCTGGGCAACATGAAGCGTCTGGTGACGACAGGCGTCTCACGATGGAACACAAGACAAGTGGCACTCTGGGACCAGGTAAGCCTAGACAGGTGTGCTAGTGTGTGTGTGTGTGTGTTTGTTAGGACGTGTGTGTTCTGTGTGTGTGTGTGTGTGTTTGTTAGGACGTGTGTGTTCTGTGTGTGTGTGTGTGTTTGTTAGGACGTGTGTGTTCTGTGTGTGTGTGTGTGTGTGTGTTGATGTTTGTTATGCATGTGTGTTCTGTGGAGTATTGTCTGTTAGAGTATAGCAGTAGTGTGTGTTCTGTGGAGTATTGTGTGTTAGTGTATAGCAGTAGTGTGTGTTCTGTGGAGTATTCTCTGTTAGAGTATAGCAGTAGTGTGTGTTCTGAGTATTGTGTGTTAGAGTAAAGCAGTATTGTCTGTTAGAGTTGAGCAGTAGTGTGTGTTCTGAGTATTGTGTGTTAGAGTATAGCAGTAGTGTGTGTTCTGAGTATTGTATGTTAGAGTATAGCAGTAGTGTGTGTTCTGTGGAGTAGTGTCTGTTAGAGTATAGCAATAGTGTGTGTTCTGAGTATTGTGTGTTAGAGTATAGCAGTAGTGTGTGTTCTGTGGAGTAGTGTCTGTTAGAGTATAGCAGTAGTGTGTGTTCTGAGTATTGTGTGTTAGAGTTGAGCAGTAGTGTGTGTTCTGAGTATTGTGTGTTAGAGTATAGCAGTGGTGTGTGTTAGCGTATAGCAGTAGTGTGTGTTCTGAGTATTGTCTGTTAGAGTATAGCAGTAGTGTGTGTTCTGAGTATTGTCAGTTAGAGTATAGCAGTAGTGTGTGTTCTGAGTATTGTCAGTTAGAGTATAGCAGTAGTGTGAGTTACCAGAGGAGTGAGTTACAGGGCTTCTGTTGTCTTCACAGGACGACTTGTCTGTCCCCATCGTGGAGGAAGAGATCGACGGCCTCTCTGGTCTGCTCTTCCCTTTCTACGACACTGACACACACATGCTGTACCTGGCAGGCAAGGTAAAACACAGTATCACGTGTGTGTGTGTGTGTGTGTGTGGGAGGGAGGGAGGGAGGGGGAGGAAGAGAGAGAGAGAGAGAGAGAGAGAGAGAGAGAGAGAGAGAGAGTACGTTTCCATATGTGACCGTTTAAATTTCTAGTGTGTTGTGTAATATGAAGTGTGGGTGTGTTTGCAGTGTGTTGTATAATCTGAAGTGTGTGTTTCTGCGTCTTGTTCACAGGGAGATGGCAACATCCGATACTATGAAGTGAGCACTGAGAAGCCCTACCTACAGTATCTGATGGAGTTCAGGTCCCCTACTCCACAAAAAGGACTGGGTACGTCTAGCAATCACAAGTCCACATGGTTGGGATTGTCCTTCTGGTCCGAACATCTGAAGTCTTACTGAAGTAGCCTGGATTATGGGTTATACTGTGGCTCTGGCCTTTTGCTGAATGTCTTCCTCTCTCTCTCTCTGTCTCTCTGTCTCTCTGCCTCTCTCTGCCTCTCCCTCTCTCTCTCTCTTGCTTTCTCTCTCTCTTGCTTTCTCTCTCTCTCTCCCTCTCTCTCTCTCTCTCTCTCTCTGCCTCTCTCTCTCCCTCTCTCTCGCTTCCTCTCTCTCTCTCTCTCTCTCTCTCTCTCTCCCTATCGCTCTCTCTCTCTCCCTCTCTTTCTCTCTCTTGCTCTCTCTCTCTCTCTCTCTCTCTCTCTCTCTCTCTCTCTCTCTCATGTGTTTTCCTGGTGTCCTGTGCAGGTGTGATGCCCAAGTCTGGACTGGATGTAGCTGCCTGTGAAGTGTTCCGCTTCTACAAGCTGGTGACTCTCAGAGGCTTCGTGGAGCCAGTCTCTATGATAGTCCCTCGAAGAGTGAGTACGGAGAAGGAGGGAGGAGAGGAGGAGGGGAGAGGAGAGGAGGAAGGAAGAGAGAGGAGGGGGGGAGAGGAGGGAGGAGAGGGGGTGGGAAGAGGAAGGGAGAGGAGAAGAGTGGAGGAGGGAGAGGAGGGAAGAGGAGGGGAGGGGAGAGGGGGAGGAGAGATAAGATTCTGCACTGGCACGCTAACAGCAGAACTTTGATTCAAATCTCACAAACAGTATCCCTTTAAAAGCCACAGCAGGGAATTCAACATTAATCTGACAGAGTAATTCTACATTATATCAGACTCTCTTCTTGCTCAAGCCTTATTAGCAACAGCAGTAGCTGATAATGCAGCACAATCACAGACGACCAGAGAGTTGGACCACTATCCCCCACACCATATGGTCAGCCTGGCCTCCCTGCCTGCCTGCCTGCCTGCCTGCCTGCCTGCCTCCCTGCCTCCCTGCCTGCCTGCCTCCCTCCCTGCCTCCCTGCCTGCCTGCCTGCCTGCCTCCCTGCCTCCCTGCCTGCCTCCCTCCCTCCCTGCCTCCCTGCCTGCCTCCTCTCACTGTGTCGCAGAGCTGCACGGCCAGCCAGCAGTTGTAAGTGTTGTTGTGTGTTTTCAGTCGGAGACGTACCAGGAGGATCTGTACCCCATGACTGCCAGCACAGAGCCAGCGCTCACCGCAGACGAGTGGCTGAGTGGGACAAACAGAGGTGAGGGGCTCTTTGGCTGCGTCCTGTCCTGGTTCTGTTCAGATACACTGGACAGATCTGGATGAGTCCTGTCCTGGTTCTGTTCAGATACACTGGACAGAGAGACAGCCAGAGAACTGCTATACTGCATTGTACGTGTGTGCACGTGTGTGCTGTCATGTTAATACGTGTACGGGGGGTTCCAGAGCCAGTGCTGATGTCACTGAAAGCAGGTTACAAGAGGCCGGGCCAGGTGTCTTTCAAGTCCCTGGTGAAGGAGAGGAGGAGCGCTCCAGGGAACGGCCTGGATCTGCTGGAGGCTGCTCCGCCCAAGACTGAGACGGAGGTGAACATCCTCAAGCGTGTTTCCTCATGTACACGGCAGCTTGAAATAACCCAGGAAGCATGTGTGTGTGTTGTATGCAGTACTCACCTGTTCCCTGTTGTCCTCCAGCTTCTGCGCATGTTCTTCAGACATCAGGATGAGATCAAGAGGCTGAGAGATGAGCTGCAGCAGAGAGACGTCACCATCCAGCAACTTGAGCTGCAGCTCAACAACCTAAAGAACAACAGCTCCTGACCTTTGACCTCCCTCCCCTCTGACCTTCCGCCCTCTCAGGAAGAGACACTGCCTCCACTCTTCTCCCTCACAAAGCTGTGAATACTGCCAAACATCCACCCCGTAAAACCCTACCCCAGCACACACCCCTGACCTGTCCTCAGGGTCCTTATATACTGTAGATCTGCTGGAGTGGAAGTGTGTGAAGGGTTAGGCTGTGGGGACCTGAAGGGACCTGAGGGGACCTGAAGGGACCTGAGGGGACCTGTGGGGACCTGAGGGACACTGAGGGGACCTGAGGGGACCTGTGGGGACCTTAGGGGACCTGTGGGGACCTCAGGGACACTGAGGGGACCTGTGGGGACCTTAGGGAACCTGTGGGGACCTGAGGGGACCTTAGGGGACCTGAAGGGACCTGAGGGGACCTTAGGGGACCTAAGGGGACCTGAGGACAGGAAGACGTTAGGGCTACCTTTGCTGATCCTCATTTACGAGTTCCAAAGACATCTGTTTCCAGTCAGTACGTCAGGATCTGACCCAGTAGCCAAGACTCCCATGTAGGATGTGTAGCTTTAAGAAGAATCCACCCTGACAGTCCAGCTAGGCAAGGGACCGTCTGGATAGAAAGCAAGACTGTTTGATGCAATAACTCATAACTGAAATGTAAGTACTCGTGTGTCATCTTCACTTCAACTTATTTAGCACCATAGCTGGTCGGCTACAGGAGTGTTGCAGCGTTTAATGTGATGACGATGCTCCGTGATGTGAATGAGAGGTGATATGATGTGAAAACCAAGCCTTTAACCCACCGTGGGTCTGGTACTCTACCGTCCATACACGCTGTTGGTTTTCATGTATCGTTAAATGATCCCCTCATCATTGCTTTATTGAATATTGTCAGATGAAAGGCATCAACTTAAAAAGCCATATTAGCAGCAGCTTAGCTGGTCTGGGATGAGACCTGGCATTGCAAGGTTCAGAGGAGGGTTCTGGGAATGTTTGCAGACTCCTAAAGTCTGAATGAGAGATGTCAAGGCCACCTGGGACCACTTGGTGTTCATAAAAGTTACAGTGCAGTTTAGAAATCTTTAAAGCTTTCAAGGTCAGAGCTATGGGTAAAACATTGGATCCAGGAAAAGACAGTCACAGGAGTATTTTATCATTTGAAAAAGATGTTTGTTATGTTGAAGAGGGAGCTGTGTATGTGTTGTTTGGAGGATGTGGCTTTAGTAAGACAATGGACAACTGTTAATATCAGCTGAACTAATGTGTTATATGATCATGCTACTTCTTGGAGCATGAATCTGCATTTCCCTGAAGCTGTCCCATTTACTAATTAAATGAACTGTCACCTTACATGTAGCATCAGTGGACTGTCTTCAAAGGTTGCCATGATTTTAGTTTGTGTACTTCGACAGTAAATCACAGATCACGAAGATAATGTTCTTACAGATTGTAAGATTAGATTGGAGGTTAAAACTGAAGGCCAGGGATGAGGTAGGGGGCTCTGCTGGGGGCAAGAGACAGACAACACTGCCTCCAGGACAAGATATTACCAAGGCAGAAACCACACCTCTTTATGATTTTCTACCACTAGGTGGAGCCCCATGTCACACAACCGTCACATGGTGTAATACCTCTTCACTTGCAGTAATGACATTGCTTAAAAGGGGTGATGATGTATGTGTAACAGTGAGCAGCTGTTCTAAACATGGTTAAGGATTACATCTTTACTTAGTAGGAAGTAATATCCAACCATCAATCCAACTTGATGTTTGCCAGAAAAGTAAACAACTGACTTGCAAATAAAAATAAGAACATTTAATGGGGGGGGGGGTACAGAAAAGAACACGATCTCAAACGCAGAGGAACTAAATGTTTGATATTGAGTAAAGACACGGAAAATAAATGGTCAGAAAATGGCGAAGGGGATATGGAAGAAATCTCAGTGTTTCAAGACACCAAAGGTTTCAGCAGTTAAGAAATGTACGTTGGCATGTGGTACAACGAGATCTTACGAAGACTCTGCACAACATAGCTGAAAAACTGAAAACATACAGCAAGGAATAGCATTACACCGTCTTCATTTTACAATATTTAATTTATTGATTACAACAGGGAAGTATAAGAAATGTCCACCATTATCAAACTAGCATAGAAAAGGTTTTGGTCACTATTTACAAAAATCCACAGACTTTTCAAGAAAAGGTAAGAATTAATCTTGTGATGATGGAGGACATTCATTATAAATCTACATGAGAGGAATTCAGTATATGAGGATTCTCAGCATCCCTGACAAGACCTGGTGCTACTGACTTCATTAACAGAGGATAGAGAACACAGGCAGGTATGTATGGCATTCAGTCCAAGGCAGGGGGGTACGTGGCTCCATCCTAGAGAAACAGACACTGCCAACAGTATGTGCACACATGTAGGCATTGCTAGCACACAGAGACCCATCTGGAACATGGGAGTTCCAGTTCTGGTTACCAAAGACTCCAGTGTTGTCTTCCTACGTGGTTCGACAACAGAAGGATGAAATTAAATTCCAATAACATAAAAAAAAATGAATATTGTAACTCCCAACTAAACATTTCCCACCCATTATAACAGCTTAAAAACGGACACGGACGTATGCTTAAAACAATACAAGGGGGTATGGTGAGGGGGTATGGTGAGGGGGAACACGTGAGGGGAACACGCGAGGGGAACACGCGAGGGGAACACGTGAGGGGAACACGCGAGGGGAACGCGCGAGGGGAACACGCGAGGGGAACATGTGAAGGGAACACGCAAGGGGAACGCGCGAGGGGAACGCGCGAGGGGAACGCGCGAGGGGAACGCGCGAGGGGAACGCGCGAGGGGAACGCGCGAGGGGAACACGCGAGGGGAACACGCGAGGGGAACACGCGAGGGGAACACGCGAGGGGAACACGGCGACTCTAGTCGTCATCATCGTCGTCGTCGTCATCATCTTCTCCTTCGTCATCTGCTTCTCTTTTCCTCTTCTGTCCTCGATCCTCGTCTGTGCAGAAACATCATGTTGGGTCAGAGTGAGGAAAAACACACTTGACATGCGTCTTTATCTGATCATTTCTTATTTATCGAAAGCGTGTGACGTTTCCTACTCACCATCATCTTCCAACTCCTCCTCCTCTTCCTGTAAAAAGACAAACATTGAAAAGGTCGAAAAGCCATATGTTTTTATTGAATTTATGTCGTACAATTTCAACCTAGTAAAACATTGTATGTACCGATTGTTCGTTTTTTAAATGCAGGTCTGAAAACAGCTGAATGGTCATGCTAAAACTTGTTACACACGCGTTTAGATGTTGACATTCTCACCTCCCCACTCAGGTCATCGTCATCTCCTCCCTCCTCATCCTCTTCCTCCTCTACCTCCTCATCATCTTCATCCTCATCTCCTGGGGCAGCATCTTCATCATAGTCTTCCTCCTCTACCCCTTCACAGGAATAAGAGAAGATTTAAACACTGTGAGTAAAGGCGCCCACACTACGTAGCTGCTACCCACCCAGACTGGAGGTTACAGCAGCTGTTCCTTTTCACCAAAGGGTTTCAGCAAGCATTCACAATAAGAACAGGCATAAGAACATTACAAACTGGAAACGCAGCCATTCAGATGTCATCCTACCGTCCTCATCTTCGTCCTCCTCGTCATCCAGGCCCGTGTAGCCCTCCGCGTCCGAGTCAGGGGCCTCCTTGTCATCCTTGTCGTAGCCATCCAGGTAGGTCAGCTGAGGCAGCAGTGTGAACACGTTGTCTCGATACTCTCCCAGGTTGGTCACCTCGCAGTTGAACAAGTCTAAACTCTTCAGGTTTTCAAGTTTTTTCTGCAAGGTGGAACAGAGAGATGGATGAGTTGACAGGTGAGTAGACAGGTAGGTGAGACTCTCCAGCAGATGAACGGGGATCGACTCACCAGCGGTTCTATGGTACTGAGGTCTTTGATTTTGTTTCCACTGAGGTTCAGGTGTGTGAGGTTCGGACATCTCTCTGCTAAGATCTCCAGACCGCCTGAGATTCTGTTATCACTGAGCTCAAGCTGAAAGCGTCATAATGAACATGTTAATTAAGTGTAACAGAATTATAATAGTGTTTTGTGAGTCACAACAAGTGAATTTACCTTTTTTAATTTCTTTAGTTTGGGCAAGTTTGCAACTGATGTTAAGCCCACATTGATTGTACTTAAGAATTCCAATTCTTCAAATTCATCTGTGAGGCCCTCAATCTTTCCTTCATTTGAGCGGCAGTTATCAAGAACAAGTTCTTTCACCTGGGAGAAAAAAGACATTTTATAATTAGATAAATAACATGTAAAATGTAAACCTTTTTGAATGTGGTGATATTAGATTAACGTAACCTCTATCCACTAGTTGGCTACAGTTGCCTTGCAAATGACTGCAGAATGTAGAAACAAGTGTGTTTTGTATTTGTAAAAACGTGTGCATGACTACATAGAGAAGTCGATTTCATACTTTGAACCAGTGGGCCTTACACATTTTCGTTGGATTGTAATTGGACAGCCATGTACAACACAGCATGATCTCGTCTTAAACAGAATGCAGCAAGATTCTCGAAATTTGTAACAAATGTTTCGACCTCATGAACGATATGCTGTCAAAATGGCCGATGATCGTGTTCATATTGTGGAATTTGCATCAAAAGGATCATTTGGAATCACGTCTAAGCAGAACTGTGTGATTGTAGGTGATCAGATCGTTTAGGAGTGGGGGTGGAGAAGAACTGCGAGGTTGGCGCTTACTTCAGTTAGAGGAGGGGGCGTAATCCCAACCAACCACCGTAATTCACTCGACGTTTGTGTTGGACAACATGCATCTATGCCATGATCACATTAAACACAAGGTCAACGATTGACCACGCTTTCAACTATGAAAATGCAGATTCCTATTCGGACTGATTGCTAAAGATATATTCAACCGCTGCGAATGTTTTTCATATGTCATTGTTGTTAGCAAAAGCTAACACGAGTCGTCGACAATGGCTAGGCAGGCTAACTGCTAAAATGGCGACGGAATGCTAGTATCGCAAGCTAACATAGCAGCAGGTATCGAAATGAATACGAAAGCATTCTGTTGAAAGGATTGATCAAAACAAAATATTTTCAATTTGATAATTAGTCACACAAAACTTTGTTTTATTCTGAGAGCTTTGGTCTGTACCAACCCACCACTTGGTACAGTTGATTGTTTTAAGCTTATGTGAGTGGAAGTCTGTTGTGCTCTACTACGATAACAACCCAGCCGTGAAACAAGGTCCGACGACTTATTTGCGTTCAGTTATGCATTTCTGCACACCGTTTTTTTCCCTTTTTCCTGCGCTGTTAGGCTAGTTGTCTATTTGGGGCCCGTCTTTTAGTCCTACAATATTTGTGCGACTGTTTTTAGACGTCGCTCATCAACAAGCTGTTTTCGCAAACAGGACTGATGCTGACTTGATGGTTTTTATTTGGGTCTCCATTAAAACCAACGAGGAGCCGTTCGGGATATAAAACCCGGTGCTCCTGCCACCGGCGACACGTTTCAAGTCGCTTAGTTCACCGATGTTCGCCATTGTAATGTTCAATGGAAACGTAAATCAACTCTAAATCTACCGGTAGCCTACGATTCATTTCCATAGACGGGGTAGTGTAGCCTACGTATTACAGGCTATAGTCACCGAGTGTTGTTGACTTTGCCGAGCGGCCTCGGTGCGCTACGCCGTCCGTTTCCCTTGAGCGTAAATTAAGTTTATGAAGCCTCAGACCAACAAGGGTCAGTTTTCTGGTAAACACATCATCGTTAATGACTTGAAATTGTTACGAAAAATAGAAGACAAATCGTTTAAACTACATATACTAAATGGAAAAAAAGACTTTACAAACTACTCAAAACAACCTCTTTCGTAGGGTAGCCGATGACTTACGCATAATAACTAAAAGCCCATGTACATACCAGTTCAACTGCAAATAATAACGAATGTGAATAGTCACCCTTAAAAAGTAGCACGGAGACCGTTTAAACAAACTGATATGAACAAGCCTAATTTCACAAGCAAGATGGACTACACCGTATAAAACCGCACACGAGTCAGCCCATTGTGTTGCATATGTGACCCGATTCCCGAATTGAATCATGAAATTTCTAGTGTGAGCCTACAGTTTGTTAAAAGGGCGCGATCATGATTTTACAAAACAGTCTACCCCATGTTTACGGACAAGTTTAACTCTCATCACAATCGTCCTGGCATTGTGATGAGTTCTGCACACTGACTTTGCAAGCTTTTCACAAGTTGCTTTTCTAAAAACCTTGCATGGATACCCGACACGATCGGTGAATTAGAAGTTAAATAAGTCAAATTGAGTCTATAAGCGCCTAAATGTTGTTAGAATGAACGCGAGAGAGCTTCAAATCTTACATGCACTAATGTTACTTATAGCCAATAATTTAGAAATAAAGAATATTTGAGAATGATCTTACTTCTGAAGGTGTTCGATTCCGCAGCTCTAGATGAATTCTTTTTTTCATATCCATTTTTAAGCCTAACAAGCTATTCCAATTCATAAACCCAAGAACAGTTGAACATGTAAAGCTCTCCACACAGCTACCGCCTTGGCCACTATTCACTCAAACTTGATAAGTAAGGGGCGGGATTAGGAATTTATTGTCGTCACTATAAACCAATCAATACATTCATATCAGATATTCCAACGTTTTCGGACGGCCATCCTTCATTCTGAGCCAATCACAGAACAAGGCGGGGTTTAGCGGTTGTATGGTTAGAAAAGAGCAATAGCCAGGCAACTAGACGATTGAATGCTGTCTTTTAAGTTATTTCACAGCCAAGACACACATGTTAACGCTATTCATTCTTGTACTAAAACGTGTAATATGAAATCTATTAGCTATACAGGTCCAAACAAATTCTCAATGGAAGGTGAGAATGGATAGCAGAAAGAGTTCTCGTCAACCTGTAAAATTCTGCCCAGGGCAAACGCTTCCCGATAACGTCTCCTCACCTTTTTAATTAAACTATAGGTACTTAGCTTGCGTTTAAATATTGTACATGCAAGCTTTTAGGGTGAATGCTTCAAATGTTAGACTACAACATTATAATGTAAGCCTACCAAGCTTCGACACGTTATAAATAGGTTATAGCCTATAACCTATGACTATAACCTATAACTTATAGGCATATATTATGTTGATATGTAGCCAACTGTCACACATTCGAGGATGATAGCAACAATTTAAGATATGTAAAGGGTGGGTAAGGATGATAGGCAAGTACAACCAAGTTTTCTACATATCCACTTCACTTTCAGTAAACTAGATGAACAACCGACGTCACCGCCAAGATCAACAACATATTTGGGCATTGCGACAAATTCACCTCCCATGAAAAGAGATTGACAAGGCCCTCCACAAACAACAAGCCTGACTTTCTATATCCTTCCCCTTTCACTTTAGGAACCTACCAATGAAAACACTACAACGGCAAGCCACTTCCTTTCCCCATTGAATCTACTGCATTCCAACGAGGCCAAAGAAAAATGTCATCTGACCTTTCCAATCGCCATTTTGTCAGCAGAATACACGATGTCTTGAAATAAAGATAAACAAAAATTATAGCTTGAAATGTGAAGTAAATTAATCCACATTACCCATCATTCTGGCCATTGACGCGTTGCGCTGCCGCTTTTAGAGGCACGGACACTGAACAGCAACTGCGTGGCATTTTCGTGTCAAAGCCGACTTGGATTGCTGGCTTGAAAACCCACCGAATTTCAAGAAACAGCTCGTTTGAATATCATAAAATGTATGGAATATTATCAATACGTAAGAGCCATATAGCAGCGAAATACCGTCTTCGGCTGCCGTTGTGAACAGTTTCCAGCCCGCGTCTGCAGGTTTTATTGAGAGCCATTGAACTGTCTCCTAGCGTAGGGAGCAGCACTTTCCTCTGGCTGTGTGCTTCATTGCTGCCTTTCCAGCTAGTTTTGCCACACTGTCCTCCACCGACTACAGACTGCACTTGTCGGAGTAGCAGAATGCGTCCACTTGAGAGCGCAATGTACCCTACCCAGGGCACGGCCCGTAGAACCACAGCACCTGCACACTTGTCCTGAGACTAATTTGTTGTCATTGGCGTAATATCGTCAGCACACAACATAAAGGGGGAAACTACCAGGCTCAGCCATGTTTGTGTTGTGTTGGCAACTATGGCGTCTTCGTTGTTTGTCCAACGGCTATCAAACATCGTCAAGTCAAGAAATCGAATTTCCTCAAACTAAGCCCCTGAAACGTACAGAAATAGTTGCCCCTCTTTCAAAGTCACTGTACTAAATTATGCAGTGAACGATCATCCTGCAGGATGCACTTCTAGACTACGTGTGTTGAACCTATAGTCTACATCATTGCATCGACACCAAAGTCCGGTTGTACAGATTGACCATTTTAACGGGTCATGCTTTATACAAATAATGGTCTTCTCTATATATTTTTTTCATTATTTGACTTATGACGTTACGGACAATGGGCAAAGATCAATTTTAGAGTTTAAATATTGCCATCTAGTGTCTAACTGTGAGACTACTATATTTGTTATAACTTTCCCCAAACTGCAAAAAAGTATTAGAAGCGATCATTGTTAAATTTAGGTTAGCCAACATTATTATTCAGTGCTCAGTCCATACCATCCAATCCAACTACATTTTATTTGATCAAGCAAACAGTATAACAGGGATCAGAGTAAATGCATAGTCGTGCCAGATGACCCAATCTAAGTACTGTTTGTTTTCAGCAGACAAGGGCAATCTTGCATATCTTACTGTTGTTGGGCCTGAATAGATAGTGTGAGGATCTGTGGTACTGTAGGAGCTCAGCAGGGAGTCCTGTCAAGCACAGCTGTCGCCTGTGTGCTCTCAGACGCTACCTCACTACACCAAGCCAGCTGCCTCTACTACACCCAGCCAGCCTGCTGACTCTACTACACCCAGCCTGCTGCCTCTACTACACCCACCCTGCTGCCTCTACTACACCCAGCCAGCTGCCTCTACCACACCCAGCCTGCTGCCTCTACTACACCCAGCCAGCCTGCTGCCTCAATACACCCAGCCTGCTGCCTCTACTACACCCAGCCTGCTGCCTCTACTACACCCAGCCTGCTGACTCTGCTACGCCCAGCCACCCTGCTGACTCTACTACACCCAGCCAGCCTGCTGCCTCTACTACACCCAGCCTGCTGCCTCTACTACACCCAGCCAGCCTGCTGCCTCTACTACACCCAGCCTGCTGCCTCTACTACACCCACCCACCCTGCTGCCTCTACTACACCCAGCCAGCCTGCTGCCTCACTACACCCAGCCAGCCTGCTGCCTCTATTACACCCACCCCGCTGCCTCTACTACACCCAGCCAGCCTGCTGCCTCTACTACACCCACCCTGCTGCCTCTACTACACCCAGCCACCCTGCTGACTCTACTACACCCACCCTGCCTCCTGCCTCTACTACACCCAGCCACCCTGCTGACTCTACTACACCCACCCTGCCTCCTGCCTCTACTACACCCACCCAGCCTGCTGACTCTACTACACCCACCCACCCAGCCTGCTGCCTCTACTACACCCAGCCTGCTGCCTCTACTACACCCAGCCAGCCTGCTGCCTCTACTACACCCACCCAGCTGCCTCTACTACACCCACCCAGCTGCCTCTACTACACCCAGCCACCCTGCTGACTCTACTACACCCAGCCTGCTGCCTCTACTACACCCAGCCAGCTGCCTCTACTACACCCACCCTGCTGACTCTACTACACCCACCCAGCCAGCTGACTCTACTACACCCACCCAGCCTGCTGACTCTACTACACCCAGCCTGCTGCCTCTACTACACTCAGCCTGCCGCCTCTACTACACCCAGCCAGCCTGCTGCCTCTACTACACCCACCCAGCCTGCTGACTCTACTACACCCAGCCTGCTGCCATTACTACACCCAGCCTGCTGCCTCTACTACACCCAGCCAGCCTGCTGACTCTACTACACCCAGCCAGCCTGCTGACTCTACTACACCCAGCCTGCTGCCTCTACTACACCCAGCCTGCTGCCTCTACTACACCCAGCCTGCTGACTCTACCACGCGCACCCTGCCTCCTGCCTTTACCACGCCCACCCTGCCTCCTGCCTTTACCACGCCCTGCCTGCTAGAGGAGTTGTGGAGGTGAGCTGTAGCAGTGCAGAAAGCTACACATGTTGGGATATTTTGAGGGCGTTGATCCATCAGTGTGGACTGGTCACACCACGGCAGGTATGTTTAGGCTCATGTCTAATCACTTCTTTTTAGTTTTTTTGTTTTACTTGTATGATGCTAAACTGAAGCTAACATAACCTCTTAAATGTATAGCATGTCATCAGAATCAGAATCAGAATGGGTTTTATTCGCCATGCAAGATATACAAGCACAGAATTTACTGTGGCAGGAAAGTGCAAACATAGAACATTTATGAAACATAGAACTGAATTTACTGTGGCAGGGAAGTGCAAACATAGAACATTTATGAAACATAGAACTGAATTTACTGTGGCAGGGAAGTGCAAACATAGAACAGACTGTATATGAACATATATGAAACATAGAACTGCATTGTAAACACTGACACTGACATTTAATCCATGAATTACTTCCACATATTGGAAAAAATACATCATATATTCTGTCCTTAGTTCCTTTAGCATTTGTATTCATGAGTTTGTAAAGTGCTGTGGGAGGTTTTGTATTATAAATATATTTAAGCAAAAGGAAGATCCAAGAAAAAATGTCAAGTTCCCATTTTCCTTCTCTGCTGCTGACGTCTCCATGGCAACGTCAGGCAAGGCTGGGGTCTATCTATAGACCACTCTCTCTCAAATGTGTTCATTCTTACAGACTCCTTCAATTACAATGTATGTAAATTATGTTCATGATGTTTGTCTGACTGCCAGATACATACAGATCTGTTGTCTACACCTGAGTGTGATGGAAACACTTCCAATAGAAAAAGTGTTTAACGTCAAGAGTGTCCATTGAACTTGTTCAATGTTAACTATAGATCCACTCTTTATAGCTAATGCAGTGAGTATTCAGGCAAAACCTCAAACTGCACTAGCCAAACTCTAGTACGTAAACATAAATAACAGAATAAAGTACAAAACTCCCACATACTGTACAACACTTTATGACAAATAATATACAACAACCTCCATTGTGTTTAGTTATTCACCGGAAGCCCTAATGGTTGTATTATTGAGTTAAAACAGTGCGTCTGTGTGTCAGCGTGTGTGACAGTGTCTCTGTGCGTCTGTGTGACAGTGTCTCTGTGCGTCTGTGTGACAGTGTCTCTGTGCGTCTGTGTGACAGTGTCTCTGTGTGACAGTGTCTCTGTGTGACAGTGCGTCTGTGTGACAGTGTGTCTGTGTGACAGTGTCTCTGTGTGACAGTGCGTCTGTGTGACAGTGTGTCTGTGTGACAGTGTCTCTGTGTGACAGTACGTCTGTGTGACAGTGCGTCTGTGTGACAGTGCGTCTGTGTGACAGTGCTTCTGTGTGACAGTGTCTCTGTGTGACAGTGCGTCTGTGTGACAGTGCGTCTGTGTGACAGTGTCTCTGTGTGACAGTGCGTCTGTGTGACAGTGCGTCTGTGTGACAGTGCGTCTGTGTGACAGTGTCTCTGTGTGACAGTGTCTCTGTGTGACAGTGTCTCTGTGTGACAGTGTCTCTGTGTCTCTGTGTGACAGTGTCTCTGTGTGACAGTGCGTCTGTGTAACAGTGCGTCTGTGTGACAGTGTCTCTGTGTGACAGTGTCTCTGTGTCTCTGTGTGACAGTGCGTCTGTGTGTCAGTGTCTCTGTGTGACAGTGTCTCTGTGTGACAGTGTCCCTGTGTGACAGTGCGTCTGTGTAACAGTGCGTCTGTGTGACAGTGCGTCTGTGTGACAGTGTGTCTGTGTGACAGTGTCTCTGTGTGACAGTGTCTCTGTGTGACAGTGCGTCTGTGTGACAGTGCGTCTGTGTGACAGTGTCTCTGTGTGACAGTGTCTCTGTGTGACAGTGTCCCTGTGTGACAGTGTGTATTCCCCCAGTGTGGTGAAGCAGCAGCAGCAGCATGAGTCTGGATGATGATGCCCGCTGGCTTGAATGGGTCACCAAGCAGTTTGAAAGCATCGCCGGAGACGACAAAGAGATCGACCTGGACGAGTTTAAAACTGCTCTTAAAGTCAAGGAGGTGAGAGACAGGTGTTCTAAACCCACGTGGGGAGGAGCAAGATGGAGAAAACTAGGAAACCCAAATGGTGAAGTTACGAGTGTTGGAGTGTGAGAGTTGTGCTGTTTGTCAGTCTTTCTTTGCTGAGAGGTTCTTCGCCCTGTTTGACGCTGACGGCAGCGGCTCCATCAGTCTGGATGAGCTTCTTAAGGCTCTGGACCTGCTTATACACGGCAGCGAGACTGACAAGCTCAAGTTCCTGTTCCAGGTGTACGACGTTGACGGTATGACCCACACACAGCACACGGACACAGCACCCAGACACACAGCACACAGACACAGCACCCAGACACACATGCACCCAGACACACAGCACACAGACACACAGCACACAGCACACAGACACACAGCACACAGACACACAGCACCCAGACACACAGCACACAGACACAGCACACAGACACACAGCACACAGACACGCAGTACACAGACACACAGAAACAGCACACAGACACACAGCACCCAGACACACAGACACACAACACACAGACACACAGGCACACATCACACAGACACACAGAAACAGCACACAGCACACAGACACTCAGCACAGAAATACAGCACACAGACACAGCACAGCAGACATCTATTGAAGTCTGTGATGACCTCTGACCTCCAGGCAGCGGTTCCATCGACCCTGACGAGCTTCGGACGGTTCTGAAGTCATGCCTACGCGAGAGCGCCATCTCCCTGCCGGAGGAGAAGCTGGACGACCTGACGTTGGCGCTGTTTGAGTCAGCTGACAAGGACAACAGCGGCTCCATCACCTTCGAGGAGCTGAAGGCTGAGCTGGAGACTTTCCCAGAAGTCATGGAGAACCTTACCATCAGGTGAGCACATGGAGAACCTTACCATCAGGTGAGCACATAGAGAACCTTACCATCAGGTGAGCACATGGAGAATCTTACCATCAGGTGAGCACATGGAGAACCTTACCATCAGGTGAGCACATAGAGAACCTTACCATCAGGTGAGCACATAGAGAACCTTACCATCAGGTGAGCACATGGAGAACCTCACCATCAGGTGAGCACATAGAGAACCTTACCATCAGGTGAGCACATAGAGAACCTTACCATCAGGTGAGCACATAGAGAACCTTACCATCAGGTGAGCACATGGAGAACCTCACCATCAGGTGAGCACATAGAGAATCTCACCTTCAGGTGAGCACATAGAGAACCTTACCATCAGGTGAGCACATAGAGAACCTTACCATCAGGTGAGCACATAGAGAACCTTACCATCAGGTGAGCACATGGAGAACCTCACCATCAGGTGAGCACATAGAGAATCTTACCATCAGGTGAGCACATGGAGAACCTTACCATCAGGTGAGCACATAGAGAACCTTACCATCAGGTGAGCACATAGAGAACCTTACCATCAGGTGAGCACATAGAGAACCTTACCATCAGGTGAGCACATGGAGAACCTTACCATCAGGTGAGCACATGGAGAACCTTACCATCAGGTGAGCACATAGAGAACCTTACCATCAGGTGAGCACATAGAGAACCTTACCATCAGGTGAGCACATAGAGAACCTTACCATCAGGTGAGCACATAGAGAATCTCACCATCAGGTGAGCACATAGAGAATCTCACCTTCAGGTGAGAGCGTGGACGAACGCACACACACAGACACACGCACACACACACAGACACACACACAGACACACACATATACACACATATACACACACATATCACAGCCACAGCGCTTGCACACGCTCCACCTCCCTCGTCGTTTCCAGCGCTCTCTCTCCTCTCACCTGTCTCCTCCCCCAGCTCTCCTCACCTGTCCCTCTCCCCTCCAGCTCTCCTCCACCTCCCTCCTCTCCCCGGTGAGCACATAGAGAACCTCACCATCAGGTGAGCACATAGAGAATCTCACCATCAGGTGAGCACATAGAGAACCTTACCATCAGGTGAGCACATAGAGAACCTCACCATCAGGTGAGCACATAGAGAACCTCACCATCAGGTGAGCACATAGAGAACCTTACCATCAGGTGAGCACATAGAGAACCTTACCATCAGGTGAGCACATAGAGAACCTTACCATCAGGTGAGCACATAGAGAATCTCACCATCAGGTGAGCACATAGAGAATCTCACCTTCAGGTGAGAGCGTGGACGAACGCACACACACAGACACACGCACACACACACAGACACACACACAAGACCCCTACACGCGGAGCGTAGCTGGCTTATCTCTGAGCTATCTCTATCTCAGCCTACCCACACACACAGACACACACACAGACACACACATATACACACATATACACACACATACACACACAGGCTTGCACACGCTCTCCCTCCCCTCCAGCGCTCTCTCTCCTCTCACCTGTCTCCTCCCCCAGCTCTCCTCACCTGTCTCCTCTCCCTCCAGCTCTCCTCACCTGTCTCCTCTCCCCCCAGCTCTCCTCACCTGTCTCCTCCTCCCAACTCTCCTCACCTGTCTCCTCTCCCTCCAGCTCTCCTCACCTGTCCCCTCCCCCCAACTCTCCTCACCTGTCTCCTCCCCCTAGTTCTCCTCACCTGTCTCCTCTCCCCCAGCTCTCCTCACCTGTCTCCTCCCCCCAACTCTCCTCACCTGTCTCCTCCCCCCAGTGCTGCCAACTGGCTGAAGCCTCCAGAGCAGGAGCATAAGAAGAGGCACACTCCTCGGTACCTTACCCCAGCCTACTGGCAGAACAACAGCCGCAAGCTGCTCTTCCTGTGTGGCTACTCCTGCCTGAACCTCCTGCTCTTCATGGTGGCCATGTTGCAGAACAGCCATGGCGGGCCCTGGTACATGGTCGCCAAGGGCTGTGGGCAGTGCCTCAACTTCAACTGCACCTTCGTCATGGTGAGACGAGGGGAGGCAGGAGGGGTGAGGGGAGGGGAGGCAGGAGGGGTGAGATGAGGGGAGGGGGGAGATGAGGAGAGGGGTGAGATGAGGGGAGGGGGTAGATGAGGGGAGGGGTGAAATGAGGGGTGGGGGGAGATGAGGGGAGGGAGAGATGAGGGGAGGGGTGAGATAAGGGGAGGGGGGAGTATCAAAAACATAATAAATACGTAGATTTTGTCTTGAACTTTGGCGGCTCACTTGATTTTCACATCAACTATCTTTTTCAGTTCTATACCTTTTCAGTTTCTAGCAAGCTTCGTGTGTCATCTGTGATGCTGTCTGATTCACGTATGTGTGTGTAGGTGCTTATGCTGCGTCGTTGTATGACCTGGCTAAGGGCCACATGGGTGGTAAGAGTGCTCCCTCTGGACCAGAACATCTTGCTGCACCAGATGGTCGGCTATGCCATCCTCCTCTTCACCTTGGTTCACACACTCGCACACACCATGAACTTCAGTACGGCCTCACCCTTGCACACACTCTGAAACTCACTACAGACAATGTGTAGTGTGGTCATGTGACAAAATGCAATAGTTAAGAGATTAAGTCATTTCCCAATGACAATGTTTTTCTCATGTAGCTGTCAAAACTGTTGACCCTCTCACTCATTTTCTCTCTTTACATCTACTCTCCTCCTGTCCTTCAATCCTCTCCTCCTTCCCTCTTCTCCTCCTCCTCTCCTCCTCCTCTTCCTCTCCTCCTCCTCCTCTCCTCCTCCTCCTCCTCTTCTTCTACTCCTCCTCTTCCTCTCCTTCTCTCCTCCTCCTCCTCTTCCTCTCCTCCTTCCCTCCTCCTCCTCCTCTTCCTCTCCTCCTTCTCCTCCTCCTCTTCCTCTTCCTCTCCTCCTCCTCCTCCTCTCCCTCTTCCTCCTCCTCCTCCTCCTCCTCCTCTCCCTCCTCCTCCTCTCCCTTTCCTCTGCCAGTCAGCCTATCTCAGAGTGGCACCTTCAGCCTGTGGGAGTACCTGTTGACCACCCGGCCTGGGGTGGGCTGGGTCCACGGCACAGCGTCTCTGACTGGCTTGCTGCTGCAGATCTTCATCTGCCTCATGGTCTTCTGCTCCAGCACCTTCGTACGACGCAGCGGACACTTTGAAGTAGGTGTTCACACAAGAAATGGACACTTTGAAGTAGGTGTTCACACAGGAAATGGACACTTTGAAGTAGGTGTTCACACAGGAAATGGAACCAGGAGGACCGTTTCTGACTGGACCGCTGTGGCTCATCAAGTCCAAAATACCACAAGTTGTGCAGTGACAGAGAGCCTGCAGTGACAGAGAGCCTGCAGTAACAGACAGCCTGCAGTAACAGATAGCCTGCAGTAACAGATAGCCTGCAGTAACGGATAGCCTGCAGTAACAGATAGCCTGTTCAACACCTTTTATGTGTCTATGAGCCACACACGTGTCTTTACTGCATATCATTACTGTTGAAATGACTTTATTATGTTTACAGTGATGTCTTGGTGGAAACAAATCATATTTCTCCCTGAGGAGGGGGGTCAGGTGTGTGTCCCCCTTTGATCTCCATGGATCAGAGCGTCGCTACTGTTCCTCCAGGTGTTCTACTGGTCCCACCTGTCCTATGTGTGGGTGTGGACTCTGCTGGTAATTCACTGCGCCAACTTCTGGAAGTGGTTTGTGGTTCCGGGCGTGGCCTTCCTGCTCGAGAAGCTGGTGGGCGTGGCCGTGTCTCACATGGGCGGACTCTACATCATTGAAGTCAACCTGCTGCCCTCCAAGGTGCCCCTGAATCTCACCCACAAACACACCCTGTTACACTTCATCATTTACTCCCATGGCATAAAATAAAAACGTGTGTTTTTTTAGCTTTTCGTTTGAATTTATTCAAGTTTTTTAATGTCACTAACCTGGTTGTGTTTAGACTATTTGGGTGGAAAATCTACAGGTCACATGGTCGTGTTTGGTTCTGCAGGTGACTCATTTGGTGATCAAACGGCCACAGTTCTTCCACTTCAAGCCGGGAGATTATGTGTACATCAACATCCCAGACATTGCTAAGTACGAGTGGCATCCCTTCACCATCAGCAGTGCCCCCGAACAGTCAGGTACCAGAACCTGGATCAGATCCAGCTTCAGAGCTGCTCTTTAAACGCTTCCTTCCTAGCTTCACCGCTCACAGATTCAGCTCACACATCACAAGGTCTTGTTTGTCTCCGTGTTTGAAGACGGTTCTGAAGAGTGTGTTTAGTCTCAACACAACAGCAACATCTTGGTTCCAGTCACCACATATCACAGCCTTTTGTAGGAAAACGTCAGGATGTAGGTGTTCCTCCCTGTGTCCAGTTGCTGCTGTCAGACGTGTGTCGTCTATAAACAAGTCCATAAGGCCCTTATGTTTCCCTCACAGACACTCTCTGGCTGCACATCCGCTCGATGGGCCAGTGGACAAACCGCCTGTTTGAGTACTTCAGACAGCCAGAGAGTGAAGTTGTCTGTACCAAGAGACTCAGCACCAGCCTGAAGAACAGACAGCGACAGAGGAAGGATCAGGTCCAGCGTCCACACACACACAAAATATATTCTTCCCTATCTCTTGTACTCACTGTTAAAACCTCACTTCTTTAATGACTCAGCAAATGTGACAGACAATCTTGTATGATCAGACTTTGTATCTGGAATAAATCTGCCAATGCTTTATTTGAATTCTGCAACAGTCTTAGGGTTTGGTTAAAAGATTGAATATCCTTCCAGGAAGAGCTGTTCAAATCAGCATGTTGGAACGAAACTGTGGCTTCCAGTGAAGATGATGCCATAGAACTGACCATGTATCGCTCAAATGGGACCAAGACTGGCCCAGGACCAGCACCAGGACCTGGGCCAGCACCAGGACCAGGGCCTGGGCCAGGACCAGGGCCAGGGCCTGGGCCAGGACCAGGGCCAGGACCAGGGCCCAATCTGGACCAGCTGGGCGTGGCTGAGAGAGGAGAAGGTCCCCCAACGAGAGAGGTGGGATCTGGGTTTCAAAACCCAAGCTTTGGCCTCTTGGGTAAAAATGGTTGTTGTGATGATGATGATGATGATGATGATGATGATGATAATGATGATGATGAACGTGATCCTTCTGGTTCTCCTCTCAACCCACAGGCTTCTGCCAAGATGAGTGACAACCACAGATTCAGTAACATCAAGGTTAGCCATTCACATTCAGGTCATCAAACTACACAACACTTCAGGAAATAATTAATCTGCAACTGACAAGTAACGATTGTCTGAATATTCACAAGATGCTTAAGTGTCATTGCTATATGAACGTATGGATGTAGATGCTCTTTAACTGTGTCTGTCAGTGCTATTTGGATGGCCCGTATGGAACCCCCACCAGACAGATCTTTGCGTCTGAACATGCCGTCTTGATCGGGGCTGGGATTGGGATCACTCCTTTTGCCTCCATTCTGCAAAGCATCATGTACCGGTAAAACACGTCCCGACCCAGAAAACCATCTGATTGAGCCGATGTCAGAACCACACCATGCGAGAGAGTTGATGTTTTGACGAAATGTCAAAAACAAACCCTTCTCAACCCCCCCCAGCCTCGCCCATAAGATCAACCAGGCCGCTCACCTTCACTAAAAACAACCCACGTGGCGAATGCGTTTGCTTACGTAGTTCAAGGGCAGGCAAGCAAGCAGACCGCTGAGATAGGGTTGTCCACTAGAGTGACAAGATCTGCGAGCGAGCAAGAGTTGAACGTTCCTCCCGGCACCCCTGGGAAGGGAACGTGGGCGCTACTGCTAGTACGACACCGCTTCACCACGCGTGACCGCAGTTCGAAATACCGCATAAACCTGATCAGGAAGTGCAGTTTGTCCTTTTGTCCATCCCCAAAACTCTGTCTGGGGCCACTCTAGCCGATCCCGATGATGGAAACAGAACTGAGTGGGAGCCGCGAAGCTGCAGGAGCCTGAATGCGCTGGGTGGCTCCGGAGGAAGGCCAGGCAATTGGCAAGAGGGGGAGCGGAACAGGACCCGATGACTTCATGCTTAGCAAGGTATGACCTAACTTACAATGCTGTGTTGTTTGCTTACTAGCGCTTGGCACCAGAATAGCGTACATGCTTGGGGGCATCAGGGAAAGTCGGCGGTCAGTCCGTGTGCTTTCTCTTCCTGTCTGTGTGCGTCTCATAGTAGGATAGTATGTTGGCGCGCCTTTCAGGAAGGGGCTTGACAGCCCTTGTCACGCTTATCAGTCTGGGGTTGGTTAATGGATACAGGCTACTGATTGCGTGTGGGCCCACGGGTTTAGCAGCCCTTTCAAGGAGTCTCGCCCTGCGTACTACTCATGTTATACCCAACGCTTCGGAACTGAAGCCTGCTGCCTTCAGGAAGCCGAAACCCGCTGTGAATCTGCCTTTCCGTCTGTCTGTCGCATTTGGATGGGGCAGGAAAGTCGACTATGCTCTGCTTACGAAGAGACAGCGTTCGACGCCCGCTGGTATCGGTCTAGATCTCGCTGTGTTATGGATACTACTGTGCTTAGGGAAGCGTACAGCTATCACAGGTAGTTCTGTCTGTTGTTATGGATACTACTGTTGCTTAGGAAGGCACAGCCTTTCAGTCTGTCTGTTGTTATGGATACTACTGTTGCTTAGGAAGGTACAGCCTTTCCAGGTCTGTCTCGTTGTGTATGTGATTTACTACCTTGTTGCCTTAGGAGGTACAGCCTTATTCCAGTCTGTTCTGTTGTGGAATGGATACTTCCCTGTATCTGGCCACGCGTTGACTGACAGATAGAGTAGCTGGCAATAGGTAACTGTCATATCGTTGTACTCTGGTGCTAATTCATCATTAGTTTCTTTGACTAATCCTGATGTGTCTCCTGCGGTCCGGAGCTCTTGCCCATCGACGCACGAGATGTCTACCTGATGATGGAGACATCCCATACAGTCCTCTCTGATTATACATGTAACCCTCTTTTGTTATATTTTGTTGATTGTATTTTCGAGCCGTCTGCGCTTACCCTGCGGACTCCTGAAACCGTGACCAGAAGTGCTTTGAGTGGTTTGTTAGTCTGCTGACCAAACTAGAGATGGACCAGGCTGATGAGGAACCAGAGGGTGAGACTGTTGAATATAGAAACAGAGAGACACGTCTGTGTCAGTGATCATGGCAGACATGTTTACACCTCACCTTTACAGTGAGTCGCCTCTGGTTGTGTTTGTGTTCAGGACGTTTCCTGGAGATGCACATGTACATGACTTCAGCCCTCAGCAAGAACGACATGAAAGCCATCGGCCTGCAGATGGCGCTAGACCTGCTGGCCAAGAAGGAGAAGAGGGACTCCATCACGGGCCTGAGGACACGCACCCAGCCTGGGCGACCCGAGTGGGGCAAGGTGAGGGGGGCAGGAACACACTCGAATGATTTAATTGGGAAGTTTAAGAAATTGATTGTAAGAATTTACATGGCAAATTGTGATTCAAAACCTGCAGTGAATTACAGGAGGGGGGGGGGAGGATCTTCCATGTTGTGAATAGTCCTGAATGTGTTCGACTGGCTGTTAGCTCTGAGAAGCTAAATGTGCTTCTGTGTTGCACCTCAGGTGTTCCAGAAAGTGGCTGAGGAAAAGAAAGGCAAGGTGCACGTGTTCTACTGTGGTTCTCCAGCTCTGGCTAAAATCATCAAGGCCCAGTGTGAGAACTTTGGGTTCCACTTCTACAAGGAGAACTTCTGAGCTGCCTAATTTCCTTCCCCCTGTTCTCCATTCCCCGTCTCCCTTTCGCAAACTCGCCCTCGTGTTCCAAACCACAGCGGGTTCATAACAGATTAGTATTGTGCATGTGATGATTGCTCTTTATACATGTGATCTCTTCAAGCTCTTTAAACTGTACTATGCCAGAATATAGAGTGTCTGCATGTGTCTGTGTGGGTTTGCGATCTTAAACGTTGTTTCAGAATGAATACGTGCGTGAACGATTTTGGATTTCTGCCTTCAAACTATAACGCCTGCCTTTTCTTTGTGCCTGTTGGGTATTAGGTCATATTCGAACTCTTAACAACATAGGAACTAGATTTAAGCGATATCTGCTGTTTGCTCGTTTCACTGCTGTTGTTTCAAAGTCTGATGTACATTTACAGTGATGTTTCTGTTCAAATGTTCTATGGTAGATGCTACAGTTTATGCATTTTGATGGGTTAGCTATTAGTAGGTTACCAGAGATGTTGTTACCCATCAACGTGACTTAAATAAAAATACGTAACTCAATAGCATTGCGGTGTAATTACAAATATATACACAGTTAAACTTACGATTATAAATATTGAATTTATATTGATTTTTGCGTGATTTTTTAGTAGATCAAATAGATGTACATAAATATGAATCATTGTCTATCAGGCTGTTGTAAAAGAACATGTATTTTTGTTATTATACTTAAATGTTTGGGTAATCACTATATTCAATGTTCTTTTACGTAACACCACTGTTTATTCTACAAACCCAGAAACGTTCACCTTTTCTGCACTTGTGTAATTTTTCTCTTAGACGAGAATTCGTTGTATTGAACTTAAAATGAAATAAAGCACAGACCACGTAAATATCACGGCTTTACATTCAGCCTTTGTACCTGTCTTACTAATTGCTCGTTTAAATCTCTATGATGTCAAGGCTATTATAAAGCTAACCTTGGGTTCATGGCGATTGGAGGTCATCCATATTCGTCTACTACATCGCTATCTCTATATATTTCAAACGGCACAGTTCACACATTCCCAACGGAGGTTCAATTTAATCAATTGACTCCAGTGATCTAGTTTTATCTACGTGACATAAACAGTAGGCTAGTCTTTTCTCTTTGTAGGCGGGCGGCGTGAGTCCAAGGCCTTTTGAAAACATCGATTTATTCTGTTTTCGATTGGTCTCTATCTGGGCTCTGTTGTTTTGACTGCCTGCCTGTTTGGACCGTTTCCTGATCTGGGAAGCTAGCAAGTTAGCAAGCTAGTTACGCAGTATACTGGGATAGCTATCATAACGCATTAGCTGCATACCTCACGAAAAAGATGTATATGTTATTTTACAGATAATATGAATGTTAAAGTTTGTGAAGACCTTAGATTGTTAATAGTTATTCATATGAGTACATCATTTGTAGGTAGCGATTAACTTGTCGTAGCCGTCTATATTTTTGCTAGCAAGCTAGCTGTCCAGCTAGCCTTGACGGGTACGCCTATGATGTCAAATATCAAGAGAAATTCAAGAAAGAAAGGTAGGCCTTGCCATTCTGATCGAGCGGACTGGCAGATCAGCGGTTAATTTATCAATCTGATTGTTTTCCATTCGTATAGCTAGCTGATGTCATTTTATTTTTGCTCTCAAAATGTCCATGTAGTTTTATTGCTAGGTTTGTTAGCCTGTGCTATATCCGGGCTGAGGCTTGGAAGATTAGGCAGTACTATCAGGGTAGCTAGCCAGCTAGTACTGCGCTAGCTGGTTTTTGTATTGGCTGGTTACCAAGTTGAGCGGGATAACATGGCTAACTAACGTTAGTTGTTTTTCTAGTTTGGTTTAACCTTTCTTGTAAGTTTTCGATCATGTTTATGCTGGCGAAATTACTTGAGTTTTCTCATTCCTTATCACCGAAATAAACAATTTGGGTGGTTAGCTGGACCGCTATAGCTTCGACTTGGGTGATCTTTGTCTATCGAATGTGACATGTTGGTAATCACTCTAGCTGCTTGGCTACTGTAGCATTTTTATAACCAGCTTGCTAGCTGTTCCTCTAACGATGGCTGTTTATCTGGCTAGTTCCTTGTTATTGCCATGAAGCCCTTTTTTAAACCAGCGATGCAATGTTAGTCGTCTGTCAAACTACAAGATGACTAATATATATAGTATAGTTGTTCAATCTGTTTGATAACCACGGTACACACGTTTCACATATCTTCAGTGAAAATATTTTACTCTCAAATGACGATCGGGTTGTTTTTTGGATTGCTAGATAGCTCTAGTAAAAATGTTGAGCTAAAACACAGAAGGCTGTATTTCTCACTCTCTCGTGACTAATTACTCAGGTTATCTAGGCGTTAACAGTCATCAGCTTGTCTTAAGGCTAACTACTTGGTAAACATCTTAACCTCTCATGTGGCCTTAGGGTGTGTGTTTGTTCGTGTTAAAACTGTATACATATCTTACAAAGCTAAAAGCTTGTAATGTGACCGTCTCGAATGGGGTAGGTATAATCGTTTAAAGTATACTTCTCTAATCTATTTAGCTTCGTTTCATCAATATTCCTCTAGCCTGCCCTGAAAGCTTAGACGAGTAGAGTTAATAATGGTCATTAAAACAATAATTCTACCAGCCCCACCCTCCTATTTTAATTTTTTTTAAACGTTGATGAAAAGCCCTAGGTAAACCTAAGGACAAGGCTGTGAAGCCGTGCCTCACAAATGTTCTAGAAACAAGTTTACGATGGCTCAAGAGCACCATGATCTTTTTGGAAGTGTGTCTGTCTTAGGGTTGAGAATAGACCCACCCATCGTGGTTTGAAAGTTATGTGCTAGGCTTGGCCATCCACAAATGGTGGGTTCCCTGTCGACTGTTATGTTGTTGGTCATGAGTGTAGGAAAATCTTTTCTGGCGTTGAAAATGTCTTGACTTCCAAAGCTCAGTTCCACACAGCTTTTTAAAGAGAGTGCTGACGGATTCTCTCAGGCAATTAAGTGTGCTGCTGTGTTTTCATCCAATGTGGTGTTTTGCCAAACTGACCAAAATGCATCTGGATTCCAAAAGAACTCATGCACAGTCTTAGGCAAGTTTCCAGGCATGTGGTGTCAAGTTCTGGGCATGAGCGTACCACGTCACAGACTTCAGCTTACACCCCCTTATGAAGGACGCAAGATATTTTAGAACCAATCTCTTAATAGCACCCCGGCTCCCGTTGGGAGTCCTGCTGCTAGCTGTGAGTTTACTTAACAACTAGGCTGATCTACAGGCTCATTAACTACTGCAAACCCAGCAGTCTGTACTGTGTCCCCCAGTGTAGAACAGTCTGTACTGTGTCCCCTAGTATAGAGCAGTCTGTACTGTCCCCCCTAGTTTACATCAGTCTGTACTGTGTCCCACAGTATAGAGCGGTCTGTCCTGTTGCCCAGTATAGAGCAGTCTGTACTGTGTCCCACAGTATAGAGCAATCTGTACTGTGTCCCCAGTATAGAGCGGTCTGTCCTGTGTCGCCCAGTATAGAGCGGTCTGTCCTGTCCCCCCCAGTATAGAGCAGTCTGTACTGTGTCCCCCAGTATAGAGCGGTCTGTCCTGTGTCCCCCAGTATAGAGCGGTCTGTCCTGTGTCCCCCAGTATAGAGCGGTCTGTCCTGTGTCGCCCAGTATAGAGCAGTGCATGGCGAGCGAGGTGCAACAGGAGTGAAGGAGCGTCCAGTGTGAGCAGCCTGCTAGCAGCAGTAGAGGCGTCCTCCCCCTCCCCCGGAGACGCCCCGTCATGGCGTCCCGCCAGAGGAACGCCGTGTGCATCCTGGCCAGCAGGGAGCGAGGCTCCCAGGTCTCTGGCTCCCAGCGTCTCCTTCAGCAGCTGGTGGAGGAGAAGGTCCGCTGGATGAAGTGGCAGAGTCAGGTAACTCAACACTACAGACACTCGTGTGCATGCGTGTGTGTGTACGTGTGCGTGTGTGTGTACGTGTGTACGTGTGTGTGTGTGTGTGTGTGTGTACGTACGTGTGTGTGTACGTACGTGTGTGTGTACGTACGTGTGTGTGTATGTGTGTGTGTACATGTGTGTGTGTGTGTTTGTGTGTGTGTGTACGTACGTGTGTGTGTACGTACGTGTGTGTGTACGTGTGTGTGTACGTGTGTGAGTGTGTGTTTGTACGTGTGTGTATACGTGTGTGTGTATACGTGTGTGTGTGTGTGTACGTGTGTGTGTGTACGTGTGTGTGTACGTGTGTGTGTGTACGTGTGTGTGTGTGTACGTGTGTGTGTGTGTGTACGTGTGTGTGTGTGTGTGTCAGAGTCCCCCACACCCTGCTCCTTGTAAGGTTATAGTGCTCAGCAGGTTTTCTACTGGCCTCAGGGTTGGTGTACAAGCTCTTGCTTAAAGCACTGTCACACAGAGCCGTGTATCAACGTAGGCTTAATTAGCAGGTAGGAACAGTTCTCATTCTTCAAACGGAAATTCTGACCCCTCACACAGACACACACACACACTTTTTTACTTTTTATTTAAAAAGACATTCAACAGACGCACCCTTGGTTATAAAAATATATGGATTTATAAATAAAAAAAACACAAACGTTCCTCCCACATGTGAAAACCAACCTTGGCCCCTGGGAGGAGCAGTGTGTAAGGTTAGTCTAACAGAGATGTGCAGGGAGGCTGCTTGGAGTGCAGTTAAGTCCTCCGCTCTCCTGTGGGCGTTCCAATCTGGGGCACAGCCCTCCTCTGTAGCCCGTCACCGTGGCAACGCTGCCATGTGCACGGCTGGATTGCTACTACGTCTGCCTATTTTTGGGCACGTGGATCTCGGTGCTAAATAGGTGCTGAAACAATGAACAGGGTTTGGGTGTATCCTTCGAGGACCCTCTGGTTTGGAATGTGTGTCGTTTGGGTTTTCTCAATGGCTTGTGTGTGTGTGTGTGTGTGTCTGTGTGTGTCTGTGTGTGTCTGTGTGTGTGTACGTGTGTCTGTGTGTGTACGTGTGTCTGTGTGTGTGTTTGAATTCACGTCCCCCTGCGTCAGCCTAAGACATGTTTGTGTTTGTGTAGAAAGTGGAGCTGCCTGACAGCCCTCGCTCGACGTTCCTCCTGGCCTTCAGTCCAGACCGGTAAGTCACCACAGGACCCACAGCTGCACGGAGGAGATCATGACCCAGCGTGTCTCACAACAACACTGAACCAAGCACCATTGTCCATATTCCTCCTCTCCTCCCTCCACAGGACGTTGATGGCCTCCACCCACGTTAATCACAACATCTACATCACAGAGGTGAAGACTGGGAGGTGCCTGCATTCCCTGGTGGGCCATCGCCGCACCCCCTGGTGCGTGACCTTTCACCCCACCATCCCAGGGCTGCTGGCGTCAGGCTGTCTCGACGGGGAGGTCCGCATCTGGGACCTGCATGTGAGTGCTGCAACGTTCAGCATACCTGAACACAGGTGGATGCAGTCCTGACAGAGGAGTGGATGCTGTCCTGACAGAGGGGTGGATGCAGCCCTGATAGAGGGGTGGATGCAGCCCTGATAGAGGGGTGGATGCAGCCCTGATAGAGGGGTGGATGCTGTCCTGATAGAGGGGTGGATGCTGTCCTGATAGAGGGGTGGATGCAGTCCTGACAGAGGGGTGGATGCTGTCCTGATAGAGGGGTGGATGCAGCCCTGATAGAGGGGTGGATGCAGTCTTAATAGAGGGGTGGATGCAGTCTTAATAGAGGGGTGGATGCAGTCCTGATAGAGGGGTGGATGCTGTCCTGACAGAGGGGTGGATGCAGTCCTGATAGAGGGGTGGATGCAGTCTTAATAAAGGGGTGGATGCTGTCCTGACAGAGGGGTGGATGCAGTCTTAGTAAAGGGGTGGATGCAGTCTTAATAGAGGGGTGGATGCAGTCCTGACAGAGGGGTGGATGCAGTCCTGATAGAGGGGTGGATGCAGTCCTGATAGAGGGGTGGATGCAGTCTTAATAAAGGGGTGGATGCAGTCCTGACAGAGGGGTGGATGCAGTCCTGACAGAGGGGTAGATGCAGTCCTGACAGAGGGGTGGAGTTACAGACATGGCTTGGCTCCTTGTCTGTCCATTTTTAAGAAAAGTCTATTTCATGGCCTTACTGTTGGTATTCTCAGTCATAATAATAAATGTAGTCCCACCCACCATTGACATCAAAGCTGATATAGAATGGTCTTTCAAGGTATCTCTCTCCTTGTGCCAACCTCTGTGCCAACCTAACACGTTCCCTTTGTGCCTACACAGGGAGGCAGCGAGAGCTGGTTCACTGAGAGTAACGTAGCCATCGCCTCCCTGGCCTTCCACCCCACCGCCCAGCTACTCCTCATCGCCACCAACAACGAGCTGCACTTCTGGGACTGGAGCAGACCTGAACCCTTCGCCGTGGTGAAGACTGGCAGTGAGACAGAGAGAGTCAGGTACCTCAGAGCTGCAGACGGCTTGGATGGTTGGATCAGCGATGCCCAGTGTCGATTCAAAGGTGTTTGATGATGTGAATAGACTTCATGGAGGAACTGGTTCTCTTTTCAGGTTGGTGAGGTTTGATCCGTTGGGGCACAATCTCCTGACAGCGATCGTCAATCCCTCTAACCAGCAGGTGAGTCCTCTCATGTCCTGGTTCATGTCTCCTGTCCTGCTCCATGTCTCCTGTCCTGCTCCGTGTCTCCTGTCCTGCTCCATGTCTCTTGTCCTGCTCCATGTCTCCTGTCCTGCTCCATGTCTCCTGTCCTGCTCCATGTCTCCTGTCCTGGTCCATGTCTCATGTCCTGGTCCATGTCTCCTGTCCTCCTCCATGTCTCCTGTCCTGGTCCATGTCTCCTGTCCTGGTCCATGTCTCCTGTCCTGCTCTGTGTCTCCTGTCCTGGTCCATGTCTCCTGTCCACCATGAGTAACACCTACCTGACTAGCTATGGCCTTGTGCTTCCCCTCAGAATGAAGATGACTCGGAGGTCCCAATGGACAGCGTGGAGATGCCCCACTTCCGCCAGCGCTCCTTCCTGCCCACCCAGCCCGTGCGCCGCACCCCCATCCTCCACAACTTCCTCCACATCCTGTCGTCTCGCTCTTCCGGGGCGCCGGCCGGCAGTGATCTCCCCCGGCCCAGCGTGGAGGCCAGCGGTGAGGGCTCCAGCGCCCCCCTCGGCCAGTACCCCCCGACCCACGAGCGCGGGCCTCCCTACCCCGGGTGCACACAGCACCTGGGCATGGTGTGCCTCTGCAGCCGCTGCACTGCCAACCGCAGCCCGTCTCTGGGGGAGGGCCCCTCTCCCGCCTCCTCCAGGGCCCCCCCGGAGCCCCCCCAGCCCCCCCACGCCTCCACCTTCTCTTCAGCCCGGACTGAACCCCGCCAGCCCTCTGAAAGACCCTCCGCCTTCACCTCCGTCTACTACGCTGGGGGTAGCTCTCTGCACCGTGCCATACCCACCCCACACCTGGCCAGCCAGCCCCTCAGCCAGCCCTCTGCTCACGAAGCCTCCAGCCGCCTGCCAGGGCCCGACTGGACGCGCAGCCTGCTCAACATGCGTTCTGGAGCTGAGAGCGGCATGTTGCCTCCCAGGACCAGCTCCTCTTCAGTCAGCCTGCTGTCAGTGCTGCGCCAGCAGGATGGCTTGTCTCAGTCCCCCGTCTACACGTCTGCCACGGAGGGCAGGGGCTTCCCCCCGCAGGGCCCTGAGCCCAGCCCTGGGGGCCCCAGCCAGAGGGGGGCTGGAGGGGCGGGCACTAGCAGCGGACATCACCCCTTCTGGGAAGGCGCACGCAGTAACCCCGCCTCCTTCCGCAACGTTCTCCAGTGCAACCTGAGCCGCTACTTTATGGAGTTTGATCGTATGCAGGACCTGGAGTCTCCTCTAGGGGGCGCTGGAGGCGTGGACAGCAGTCAGGAGCAGGCGCAAGAGCTGCTCAACAACAACATCGACCCCGAGAGGCCGTCATCCTCCTCTGCCTCCGCTTCACACTACCAGCCTCCCCCTCCTCCTCCTCACAGCTCAGAGAATCCCCCTCCCCCCAGCCCTCAGGCGCCCTCCTCCCGGGGTCACCTGAACCGCTGTCGCGCCTGTCACAACCTGCTCACTTTTAACCACGACTCCCAGCGCTGGGAGCGCACAAGCCAGGCTGCCTCCACCTCTGCCTCTGCCCAGGACCCTCCCTCCTGGCAGGCCCCCGGTCCCGCCTACGACGAGGGGGGCCAGGGGCCTAGGAGGGACCCCCAGACCCATGAGAGGAGGGCCCCGGCAGCAGAGCCAAGCGAACCATCCCCCGGGGGAGGCGCTGGGCCGGTGCCCTTCCCCATGGCATCCTCTTCCCCTCAGCCAGGGGAGCAGACTGTGGGCCTGGTGTACAACCAGGAAACAGGCCAGTGGGAGAGGGTGTACAGGCAGGCAGCCTCTGGACGCCCTGCAGACACACCGCCTGAGGCCTTAAACCAGGAAATGCCTGTGGACAACCCAGACGAGGACTCTCTCAGGAGGTAGGCTTCACATTCGACCGCTCTGCCACTGGGGGCTTGTTCTCAAACTCATGTCTCGTTGAAATACTGGTGTCTTATTCCAATACCATTTATCACAAGAGATATTTGTCAGTGTTTTAAACTTAGCGTGTTATACGTGTGATGTTTTTAAATGATGACGCTGACTTCTGTCCTGCTGTCCTGTTTGTCTCAGGAGGCTGCTGGAGTCGTCTCTCCTGTCCCTGTCCCGCTACGACATGGGAGGCTCCAGAGACCACCCCATCTACCCCGACCCTGCCAGGTACAGCCCCCCTGCACGGCCCCCCTGCACGGCCCCCCTGCACGGCCCCTCTCTGTGTGTGTGTATGTGGTGTTTGTTGCGTGTGTAGTGTGTGTGGTGTGTAGTTTGTGTGTGGTGTGTAGTTTGTGTGTGGTGTGTGTGTGTGTGTGGTGTGTGTACGCGCTGTGCGCTCGTGCGTGTGTTCCTCAGCGAGCTAGGTTCTGTGTTCCTCTGTCCGTGCGTGTGTTCCTCAGCGAGCTAGGTTCTGTGTTCCTCTGTCCGTGCGTGTGTTCCTCAGCGAGCTAGGTTCTATGTTCCAGTCCAGTAACAGACCTGGTTCTTGGTTCTTCAGGTTGTCCCCAGCAGCCTACTATGCTCAGAGGATGATCCAGTACCTGTCCAGGAGAGACAGCATCCGCCAACGCTCACTACGGTACCAACAGAACCGCCTGAGGACTCTGTCATCGTCTTCAGACAGTCCAGCTGGAAACCCCTCCGCTGCCATGGAGAACAGCGACGTGGACTTTGAGGAACTGGAGTGAGGCTTCATTTCCTTGTTTATGTCCTGGTGTTCCCCCTCCCCTCTGTTCCCCCTTCTCTCTTCCCCCTCCCCTCTGTTCCCCCTTCTCTCTGTTCCCCCTTCCCTCTGTTCCCCCTTCCCTCTGTTCCCCCTTCTCTCTGTTCTGAGGGAGTCTCCATAGAAGATTTGTTATCCTGATTAGGGCTGTCACGATAATTACTTTAATTGGACGATATATGGCCCCAGGAATAATGGCAATTTCTGCGATATGATAGTCTTGATAGAACCTCATGTCTCTGTCCTGTCCTTTTCTGTCTCTTCTTGGACTGGTGGTGTACTTCTTGGGTCTTAACTCCCTTGTGTCTCCGTGTTTGTGTGGTTCAGCGACAGCGGAGATCGGACCAGGCACAGAACGCCACGCAACGCCAGGATGTCTGCTCCTTCACTGGGTCGCTTCGTTCCCAGGTCCGTGATAAACGTCTCCCTCTAAGGCTCTACATCTACAGGAATATATACAAAATGTACATGAAGATGTCTATGACAGTGCGTTTTCTTGGGCTGGGTTTTAACGGTGTCTCTCTCTGCTTCATCCTGAAGACGGTTCTTGCTTCCTGAGTACCTACCGTATGCTGGAATCTTCCATGAGAGAGGCCAGCCTGGCTTGGCCACACACTCCTCTGTCAACAGGGTTCTAGCAGGTACACTTCCTGTCCACCATCTCCCCTCAGCCCTGGCCCTCAGTACTGCCCCTCAGTATTGCCCTCAGTATTGCCCTTAGCACTGCCCTCTGTATTGCCCTCTGTATTGCCCTCAGTATTGCCCCCAGTACTGCCCCTCAGCACTGGCCCCCAGTACTGCCCCCAGTACTGGCCTTCAGTATTGCCCTCAGCACTGCCCTCAGCACTGCCCTCTGTATTGCCCTCAGCACTGTCTTCAGTACTGCCCTCAGTATTGCCCTCAGCACTGTCCTCAGCACTGTCCTCAGTACTGCCCTCAGTATTGCCCTCAGTATTGCCCTCAGTATTGCCCTCAGTATTGCCCTCAGCACTGCCCTCAGTACTGCCCTATCCGCTCTCCAGGGTACACATCCATGTCACTAGTGTCCTACTTCTATGGTGTCTCCTTCCTGCCGGTCAGACCTGTGTGTGTTTCTTCACCTGGTCGCTAATCTTTGTGTTACCGATCAGGTGCCTCGATTGGTGACGGCCAGTCTGCAGTCGCCAGCAACATCGCCAACACCACGTACCGGCTGCAGTGGTGGGACTTTACCAAGTTAGACCTCCCGGAGATCAGTAACGGTACAGCCAGACCTCCTCGCTATAAAACAGCTTTTCCTCACACGTTGGCAGTATTCATGTCCACTTTTATTCAGGGTTTTTTTAAAATCACAAGTTAATTCATCAGT
Organism: Plecoglossus altivelis; assembly: GCA_036571765.1. Taxonomy (NCBI): domain Eukaryota; kingdom Metazoa; phylum Chordata; class Actinopteri; order Osmeriformes; family Plecoglossidae; genus Plecoglossus; species Plecoglossus altivelis. The sequence goes on from BROE01000003.1 coordinate 680,598, forward strand.
AAGTTCACTCAAGTATTTTTCTTCTTCCTCGTAGCCTCGGTCAACGTGCTGGTGCCAAACTGTAAGATTTACAACGACGCCAGCTGTGACATCTCTGCAGACGGCCAGCTGCTGGCTGTGTTTATTCCAAGCAGTCAGAGGGGCTTCCCTGATGAGGGCATCCTGGCCATCTACTCCCTGGCTCCTCACAACCTGGGGGAGATGCTGTACACTAAGAGATTCGGTCAGTCAGCCACAACACCAGGAGTCCCTCTTTAGTAGATCACATGTTTAATACGATCAAATAACACCTCAGGTTAAGCTATGATTGTTCGTTTAGGCCAGTCAGATCTTTGTGGTGCCCTGTTAGACTGCTGTGACAGTGGATGCTGATGGTGTGGTGGTTTGTCCCAGGTCCCAACGCCATCTCCGTCAGCCTGTCTCCTATGGGCTGCTACGTCATGGTGGGGCTAGCCTCCCGCAGGATCCTGTCAAAAAAATCCCACCCCTCCGACACAATGTCAAAACCAAGTGTTCGACAGGTCTTGCAACCAGTACATTACAGCTAGAGCCTCATGCTGTAACGCGATTGATATCTCGTGCCCCCAATCCAGTGGATATACGAATGGTGCAGCAGCGTGAGCGGAAGGATCGAAGAAGAAAAGGCAAACTGGTCAGGACGGTTGGTGTGTATGCACGGAGAGAGCTTAGAGATCGCCGAAGGAGACCTAATCCAGATCGGAGAAGATGTTCCAGGAGAGGAGAGAGGGATAGGCTCTGGATTGGTGTTAGAGGAGAGGGAAGGCTTGGGACGGAGGCAGGTGTGTAAGAATGCAGAGGAGTCAAAAGATAGATAGGATATTGTAGGAACGCGCGCTGTCATGGCTCCTAGGACCCACGCAGGACGAGACCGAGAAAGCCGGCGCAGGAGAAAGGGGAGAGGCGCTGGCGTGAGAGGAAAGGAAAGAAGAGGAAAGGCGCGGCTGTGGAGGCGTCCGCTATGAGGAGGAGGAGAGAGTGGTAGTGTCTAGCCGGAGGAGTGAGAGAGGAATAGAGCGCTGAGCTAGGAGATGATTACCGAGGAAAATAGGGAGAGGATTGGCCCTGAATGTGATAACCCTGTTTTCGTCGTACAAACACAGCAAACTACAAACAGCAATAGGTGATAAAGACTATACAATACCAACAACATAAGATATGCAACACGTTGCATCACAACAGCTAGAGCTACCAACCCAGTAGCGAAAAATATCGAGTTACTTACTGTGGCCACCGAACACACAGCACACAATATAAACACATGAGCAATGACAAACTAGTGAGTGTATGTTGGATTTCTGCTGACTGTGTTTTGATGGCATTCCTTAGATGGTATTTAATGTGGTGTACCCCATGGCCCCGGACCAACGCAGACACGTCAGCATCAATTCAGCCAGATGGCTGCCAGACCCAGGCATGGGACTGGCCTACGGCACCAACAAGGGCGACCTGGTCATCTGCAGGCCTGTGTGAGTGTTTCTATATGAGACCTGGTACTCTGAAGGCCTGTGTGAGTGTTTCTATATGAGACCTGGTACTCTGAAGGCCTGTGTGAGTGTTTCTATCTGCTGGCCTGTGTGAGTGTTTCCATCTGCTGGCCTGTGTGAGTGTTTCCATCTGCTGGCCTGTGTGAGTGTTTCCATCTGCTGGCCTGTGTGAGTGTTTCCATCTGCTGGCCTGTGTGAGTGTTTCCATCTGCTGGCCTGTGTGAGTGTTTCCATCTGCTGGCCTGTGTGAGTGTTTCCATCTGCTGGCCTGTGTGAGTGTTTCCATCTGCTGGCCTGTGTGAGTGTTTCCATCTGCTGGCCTGTGTGAGTGTTTCCATCTGCTGGCCTGTGTGAGTGTTTCCATCTGCTGGCCTGTGTGAGTGTTTCCATCTGCTGGCCTGTGTGAGTGTTTCCATCTGCTGGCCTGTGTGAGTGTTTCCATCTGCTGGCCTGTGTGAGTGTTTCCATCTGCTGGCCTGTGTGAGTGTTTCCATCTGCTGGCCTGTGTGAGTGTTTCCATCTGCTGGCCTGTGTGAGTGTTTCCATCTGCTGGCCTGTGTGAGTGTTTCCATCTGCTGTCTTGTGGTTCCCCCAAAAGTTTTCTGAACTATGGAGACCTGTCCTCTGCGCTGTGCTGTTGGGAAGCTGTTGTCTATCGTTGCCTTTGTGTCTGATGGTCTTCATCTCCGAGACTCCAGCTGTCCCGCTGCTAGCTAGCTATCCCAGGCCGTCAGATTCGAGCATAACATGAAGCTCTGTTTTCTGTTACTAGGGGTGCCTCAGTTTTCCACGGTATAACGAGTTAAGCGGACCATATGCAAGAGCATTTCCATGCAGAGTCTTGTTGTGGCACAGCGTTCAGTGATCCAGAATTCAATTAGTTTATATTGTCATTTTAAAAACAGTGAACCAATGTATAAATGACATCATTGTGCGTTTCAATTCCATACAGTTAGGCTATTAAAATCCCTCAGTAAGCCTCCCAGTGTCTGCATGACCTTGCTTGAGAAGATTCACACCGCTCATGATTACAGATCTGTAATTACAGATTCCAGTTCCACGTGTGGTAGAAAATCGAGCTGATGGTCCTTGTGTTGCTACAGTTTCTCATTATGCCGCGTTTATTACTACTAAGAAAGTCGACGGGTGTTGGGGGAGCCCCAGGCAGAACCCAGCAACGAATCCCTCATATTCTCTTCATCAAACATATCAGGCGGACCGGAAGAGTATAAAGAGGGCCTGCCTTCCACTTTGAACAATCGGAGCTCCTAATCAGTGAACAGGACAGCGAACCACTACTTTTTTGTCACGTCCAATCCAATTTTTTTTTTGGAAATTTTTTTTTTTTTCTTTTTTTTTGTTCTGGTATTTCGGGAAAAAACCTGCCCGCCGCCGC
>BROE01000003.1:683566-696677 GCA_036571765.1 Plecoglossus altivelis
AGGCGCCGGGAGGGAGTTGAGGAGAGAGGAAGGGCTAGGTGAGGAGGAGAGAGAGGAAGGGGCTTGGGTTTGGGTGAGGAGGAGGAGAGAAGGAACGGCCTGGGTGAGGAAGGAGGTCAGGGAGGAGGAGAAGAAGGGAAAAGGGCCTGCAGGAGGAGGGGAGGAGGGAGGAAGACGAGGGAAGAGGCTTGGGTGAGGGAGGGTAGGAGAGAGGGAAGGGCTTGGGTGAGGAAGGGAGGAGGAGGAGGAGGAGAGAGGGAAGAGCCTGGCTGAGGAGGAGAGGGAAAGAGCCTGAGCTGAGGAGAGGGGAGAAAGAGGGCCGAAGTGCCTGGGAGGAGGGAGGAAGAGGAGAGAGGGAAGGGGCTGGGAGGGGAGGGGTGAGGAGGAGGAGAGAGGGTAGTGTCTGGGTGAGGAGGGGAGGAGGAGGAGAGAGGGAAGAGCCTGGCTAAGGAGGAGGAGAGAGGAAAAGGAGAGGATTGGCTGAATGTGAAACCCTGTGTGGTGTACAAAACAGCAGGGGAATAGACAATACTACAACAACAAAATGAACACGTTTGCACACAACAGCTTACAACAGTAAGCAACTACTGTATGAACACACAGCACACAATATAAACACATGAGCAATGACAAACTAGTGAGTGTATGTTGGATTTCTGCTGACTGTGTTTTGATGGCATTCCTTAGATGGTATTTAATGTGGTGTACCCCATGGCCCCGGACCAACGCAGACACGTCAGCATCAATTCAGCCAGATGGCTGCCAGACCCAGGCATGGGACTGGCCTACGGCACCAACAAGGGCGACCTGGTCATCTGCAGGCCTGTGTGAGTGTTTCTATATGAGACCTGGTCCTCTGAAGGCTTGTGTGAGTGTTTCTATATGAGACCTGGTCCTCTGAAGGCCTGTGTGAGTGTTTCTATATGAGACCTGGTACTCTGAAGGCCTGTGTGAGTGTTTCTATCTGCTGGCCTGTGTGAGTGTTTCTATCTGCTGGCCTGTGTGAGTGTTTCTATCTGCTGGCCTGTGTGAGTGTTTCTATCTGCTGGCCTGTGTGAGTGTTTCCATCTGCTGGCCTGTGTGAGTGTTTCCATCTGCTGGTCTGTGTGTGAGTGTTTCTATCTGCTGGCCTGTGTGAGTGTTTCCATCTGCTGGTCTGTGTGTGAGTGTTTCTATCTGCTGGCCTGTGTGAGTGTTTCCATCTGCTGGCCTGTGTGTGAGTTTCCGTCTGCTGGCCTGTGTGAGTGTTTCCATCTGCTGGCCTGTGTGAGTGTTTCTTTCTGAGACTCCAGTCCTCGCTCTGCTATCCTATTCCCAGGCCTCAGACTCAGCAACAGAAGCTGCTGTCCTGTTGTGGTGGTCCTCAGTTTGTCCTATAACGAGGGTGCCATGCAAGAGCTTTAAGATTTGTGTGCACAGCGTTCAGTGCAGGATTCAATTAGTTTAATTGTCATTTTAAACAGGAAGCCAATGGAATGACTGTGGTCAATTATCAGTTGCTAATAAGATCCCAGTCTGGATGATTGCTTGAAGGAATCCCCGGCCAGATACAGATCTTATTACAGATTCATCCACTGTGGAAACGAGTCGTGGTCTGTGTTCTACAGGTTCTACCGCAGCGACGGGGAGAGCCCAGCAGAACCCAGCACAGAACCCATATTCTCTGTCAACAACAGCGGGGGCACCAGCAGAACTCGCAGTACAGAGAGGCCAGGGTGAGAAGCGTTCTCCTCCTCCCGTCTGAACCCTCTTCTTCCTACTTAGTCTCTCTGCCACAAACTACCACACCTGTTTGGGCATGTTTGTAGGAGCCACAATGTGAGAATGTTAGATCCCACAAAGTCATAGTTCATTATCTCTGGTCAGTGTCAGTCCTAGGGTGAGACGCATGTCCAAACCAAAAGCACAGAAAATGAGAAATGATTGTCAAGGCTCCCTTGTTAAATACAGTGATGTCATATGCATATGTTAAGTGGCTCTGAGAGCTGTGCACCTTAAACTCCTTCAGTAAACATTCATAAACCAGATCACTTCTCCTGCGAGCTGTGAGTCAGACTGAAGTCACAAGCTCCTAGCTCCTCTAGGTTCACCCTGACCTCTCGTATCTCCTGTGTTCCAGGCCAACCAGCAGGGCTGGCTGGAGATCAGACAGGGACAGGGACATGGGCCTGATGAACGCCATCGGCCTGCAGCCCCGCCACCCCGCCCCCTCCGTCACCTCCCAGGGGACCCAGACGCCGGTGGTGCAGCTGCAGAATGCAGAGACCCAGACGGAGCGGGAGTTTGCCGCCCCCAGCACCTCCTCCCACACTGCAGCTGGTAAGCAGCACCTCCTCCCACACTGCAGCTGGTAAGCAGCACCTCCTCCCACACTGCAGCTGGTAAGCAGCACCTCCTCCCACACTGCAGCTGGTAAGCAGCACCTCCTCCCACACTGCAGCTGGTAAGCAGCACCTCCTCCCACACTGCAGCTGGTAAGCAGCACCTCCTCCCACACTGCAGCTGGTAAGCAGCACCTCCTCCCACACTGCAGCTGGTAAGCAGCACCTCCTCCCACACTGCAGCTGGTAAGCAGCACCTCCTGGGGAGCAGGGAGCTCCTGCAGGGACACAGCACTGGTCCAGGCAGGGACACAGCACTGGTCCAGGCAGGGACACAGCACTGGTCCAGGCAGGGACACAGCACTGGTCCAGGCAGGGACACAGCACTGGTCCAGGCAGGGACACAGCACTGGTCCAGGCTCCAGGTCACAGGCTCTACAACACAGAGTTGGACCCTGGCTCTAAAACACAGAGCTGGACCCTGGCTCTACAACACAGAGCTGGACCCTGGCTCAGACTCACCACTGTGTTTCCTGTGTTTCCTGTGCCTCAGTAGACCCTCGACAGGAAGTGGCCTCCACCAGCGCCAGAGCTTCAGAAACCCTGGAACCACAAGGCAGCAGGGCCGAGGACGGGCCCCTGGGGGACGCCAGCACAGAGGCCGGCACCTCCACCACCAACAACGGTAACCCCCCCTCACCTGCATGTGTCCAAGGCTGCCTTGGGGCACTGGGGGATACAGGTTCAAATGGCTTCTGCCACAAAACAGGGTTGGATATATGTAACGTAACTGTAATGGACTTCATTTGTGATTGGAACGTATGCTGTAAAAACTGTGTCTAGTTATAACCTGTAAAGGAAAGATCAATGTTCCGGAAGGTTTGTTGTTTCTGTCTACCCCTCATGCGGTGTCCCTCCGCCCCCAGGTGACGCCCCAGAATACGCCCCCGGGGAGGACGCCCTGGCGCGAATACGGCGGCTGATTGCTGAGGGCGGCATGACGGCGGTGGTACAGCGCGAGCAGAGCACCACCATGGCCTCCATGGGCGGCTTCGGCAACAACATCATCGTCAGCCACCGGATCCACCGCGGCTCCCAGACCAGCTCTGGACGCCCTCCCAGCTCCCCCCTGGACCCCCACGCCCCTGGGCCCTCCTCCTGCCCCCTCACTGTCACCATCACCCAGCCCCAGCCCTGCCAGACACAGACCCTCCGCCTCACCCTAGAGCACCCGCCTGTCTCGGAGGCTCCCATGTGGGGGCCTCCTGCCCTCTCTCGGCCCCAACCTCCAGCGCTCCTCCCAGACGGGGCTGGGCCGGGCCTGGCTATGGACATGGATGATGTGTTTGAGGGGGGACGGGCTGATGACTCTGACCCTGCCCCTTCCTCCTCCGGACTCTTCTCCCCCTCCTCCAGCTCTCACGCTGCCTCTCCCTCCTCCAGCAATCGCAACAATAACAACAGCAGCCGCAGTAGTTACCCTGGCGACCCTTACAGCAGGTAGCCCTGGGTCTGTTTTCAACCCAGGACCAGGAGAGCTTTGCTACGAAGCAAAGGCAGCAGGCGACAGACTGGTGATAGCGGCGATGCTGTCTGCAACAGCCTAGCGAGAGGCTCCGTGCTCTGTGACTAGAGCCCCTCCTCCGCTGCTCCTACAAGCCTTATCTTCAGAATGGGTGTTCTTGACTGGACGGTCTCCCTGACTCACCCAGCACCCACCCAGCTGTCAGTCTTCAACTCTTCCTCCTCTATATGGGTGTGCACTTACTCTGCACTTAATGGACCTAGTTGTCTGATCATTCCACGTCAGAAAGGGCTTCTACTTGAATCGTGCCAGCGCCGAGGTTGGTCGCTGAGTCTGTCGGTCTTTTCTCCATGTAGAGGCTTGACGAAACGAAGGCTGTTTTCCTATCAAGTGCCATGTGGGTGTCAGGGGCAAGCAAGGCCTCTCCTCCTCGGCCACAGATAGTGCCATCGCAAGAGAGTGGAACACTCAGCAAGAGAGAACATTGTGTAAATGTAATATGATGATGATGACTAAAAGACGAGATCCCACTGTGTGAATCATGGGGTTATGTGTGGGACCTTTCAGTTGAAGCCACACCTCTTAATACTCTAGCGCTGTCGTGGACTCTCTCCACCCTGGTCTCCTCTCGTGACCCTTCACAGCGCATGTTGTGGGAGGCAGAGACTCATCTGGTGCTTGTTGCTCCTACCACAGACAGACACGCTGGTGGATGTAATGTTACATGGCTTATCAATCATTTCTGACTTTATTGATGATGATCCGTGCTGTTGTTTGGCTGCATGTTTTCAGTAATGCTGCGTTGGGGGGGAGGGGGAGGTAGGGGAGGAGGGGGGGGGGCAAGCTGGCTGAGGGCCGGACAGTCAGCCAGTGGGCCGGACAGTCAGCCAGTGGGCCGGACAGTCAGCCAGTGGGCCGGACAGTCAGCCAGTGGGCCGGACAGTCAGCCCACTGTGGTCCAGCCCGCCACTGTGAACTGGAGAGGACACACGATGACTGGAGACTCCAACCACACCCACTACTCTCCTCCTGTCCCAACCCAGCATCCCCACTCCGCTCCTTCAAGAGACAACAGCCTCCCGAGGAGGGGCGGAGCCTCCGGAGGAGGGGCGGAGCCTCCGGAGGAGGGGCGGAGCCTCCGGAGGAGGGGCGGAGCCTCCGGAGGAGGGGCGGAGCCTCATGTGGAGGGCAGGCTGGACTGGCCGGTGCCAGGTGGTGGGGGGCTCTTTCTCAATCCTCCGGGCCCCTGACACGCCCACCTCCTGGAACACCCTGAGAGGAGCCGCTTGTGTGTGTGTGTGTCTGTGTGTCTGTGTGTCTGTGTGTCTGTGTGTCTGTGTGTGCGGGCTTGTGTGTGTTACAGTGTTGGCGTGGGGCAGACAGCTGGTATATGTAGCATCTTCTCTGGTTAGCTCTGCTCTTGAACGGTGTGATGTGGTGCATCGCACACTCTGGGGAGAGAGAGCTTGGATTGTAATCTCAACCTGCCCTCGCTCGCCCACCCCTCAGCTCAACTAGGAAATGACAAACCAAACTTGAATTCTTGGTCATCATATATTTTTCGATGGAGTTTAGTAACGTCACAGACTCCTCCCAGCCTGTGGTGACGGTGTTCTTAGCACGTCATGTCAAGCCCCTAAACCAAGTGTACACAGGCCAACTCAATATCCTGCATTCTTACTTTTATTTGTATTATGACTAAACCCACATGGCTATAGATATTCCACATTTTAATCGCTTTGTAGGTCCTTTCTTGATAGAGATGATGTGTGTGTGTGCTTGCGTGTATCCGTGTGTGTGTATGTGTGTGCGTCCGTGCGTGTGTGTGTGCGCGTCTGTGCGTGTGCAGGTGTGTGTGCTTGCGTGCATCCGTGTGTGTGTGTGTGTGTGTGCGTGCGCGTGTGCGCGTGTGTGTGTGTGCTTGAGAACAGGACCTATGAGAGAGGAGAGAGGGCAGACTGGGTTGTCTGGTTTGAAGATGTGAGACTGGAGCTGGTAACTGCATCATGTCACAACTGGCTGTGGGGAGAAGAAAGGCAGGGGAAAATACGTTGAATTATCTGAATGCTCCTCCTGGCTTGACTTGATTAATGAAAATTTTAAACAATATTTTGGCTGTTCATGTGTCTGTTTTGTGTTTAAAAAAACGTTATAAAAAAAAAACAAGAAAACAAACAAACTTTTTAAAAACACCACTTTTAAACGGTATCGTTGCTCAGTCTTGATATGTGGTCATGCTGAAGGTCCAACACACTCTGGACAACTTGCATCCAGAACCGTGTTATCAAATGTTACTGCAGTCACATTGAGCTGCACCCATGTGTTGTTAAACATCCAGGTGGTTCTACCTGTTGGGTGTTTTGCTGTGGAACCACAGACGTCTCAAGAGCAGGAGGACAGACACATCCATGCACACTTGGACACACAGAGACCTTTTTTTCATTTTTTTTCAAAGATATGTTTTTGAGATTTGTTTTGAGCGGAAAAACGTACCAATGGAGCAACACTTGCTGCTATTCATGTCTCTGACTTTATTTAAGTCATCATCATGCTTAACACCATGTTCTTCAGCGAGGTACTTTGGTCACAATCTGGAAACGATGCATGAAGAACAGGTTACTTATTTCTTTTGCCAAGAGATTATTTACAGTAATTCAATATTTAGGGGAATGAACCAACATGTTCGATTTGTATCCATCATATATTTTCACAGATGGTGAGTAACAGACTGGAACCCTTAATGTTAGTTGGTTTGTGAGCCTTAATTTGATGTGGTTTAAAAGTCTCAGAAATAGCCGAAGCCTCTTCTGGTCAGAGAGATTTGGCCGTCTGACGTGGTAAAGAAGCTCTCAGACAGGCTCTGGATTCTTGAGTTGTCTCTAGTAAAGTTGGTGCTGTGCAGTTTGTAGCCAAACTGGGACTTTGTGATCTTGGAGTCAACAACAGCACTAACTCGGCATGTAACACAGTTTAAGGTGATTAGTAGTTTGTCCTTCTGCTGTCTGGCTCGTATGGTTCACCTTTAGTTTTATCAGCGTGGTGGATTATTATTTTTTTTCTTTTATATTTGTTTTATTGACAGACTTAAAGTTACCAACTGAAACATGCCCTCTTCAAGGTTGTAATAAAATGTTTCCTGATTCCAATTTCTTTACAAACAACGGTGATGCTCCATGTTCAGGCCAGAACGTTAGGATGCTGTGGGCGGTTCCCCCTAGACAGCATCCTAGCAGGTTCCTGCCGGTTCCCCTAGACAGCATCCTAACAGACTGTAGGTTCCTACTGGTTCCCCTAGACAGCATCCTAACAGGTTCCTACTGGTTCCCCTGGACAGCATCCTAACAGACTGTAGGTTCCTACTGGTTCCCCTAGACAGCATCCTAACAGACTGTAGGTTCCTACTGGTTCCCCTAGACAGCATCCTAACAGACTGTAGGTTCCTGCTGGTTCCCCTGGACAGCATCCTAACAGGTTCCTACTGGTTCCCCTGGATGGCATCCTAACAGGTTCCTACTGGCAGTGCGCTGGACATGTCCAAGCAGCATGTGAGGACTGAACATAAGTCCTCAAGGTAACACTAGACTGTGGTGTCATGAAGACACCGTGTCGCTCTCTAAGCTGCCACCATCCTCAGTCTGTTTTGATAGTAATGATGATGATGTGAGGAAGGCAATGTTATTTGAAGCAAAATTGAGATTATTCCGTTTCAGATTTTAAAAGTGCTATGGGAACACCAAAGATCCTGTGTAAATGTTGACAACAAAAAAGGAAATAAAAATGGTAAAACTTGATGCCATGGTTCCATGTCTGCGTCTTTCCGAGTCTATTGTTTCCCTACTGGTCACACTGCTGGTCATCTTGCTGGTCCCTCTGCTGGTCACCCTGATGGTCATCTTGCTGGTCCCTCTGCTGGTCACCCTGCTGGTCATCTTGCTGGTCTCTCTGCTGGTCACCCTGCTGGTCACCCTGCTGGTCACCCTGCTAGTCTCTCTGCTGGTCTCTCTGCTGGTCTCTCTGCTGGTCTCTGCTGGTCTCTCTGCTGGTCACCCTGCTGGTCATCTTGCTGGTCACCCTGCTGGTCACCCTGCTGGTCACCCTGCTAGTCTCTCTGCTGGTCTCTCTGCTGAAGGTCTTCACCAGAGCTTCTCAGTCTGGCAACAAGCCTCTTGATGCCCTTCATGCTGGGGGAGGAGAGAGGGCGGAGGTGACATCACTTGGGGGTGGTCTTGCTGTGGATGCGGGAAGGCAGCTTCGGAGGAATGAGTTGAGAGGCTGTGAGCCTGAGCAGGAGTCAACAGGTCCTGGGAGAGTTGGGGTTCGACTGCTAACCTGCTAACCAAGATGCTGTCTGACCTCATGTAAACGTGAGACCCCAGTGTGGTAACGTCCGGGTGTTGATGGGACGAAGTCATCTTCCAGCATGAACGGGACCCTGGCTGACAGAGGAGAGCTGTCTCTGAACTTCAGTGGTGAGTTAACAGCTTCATCAGCTGGCATGTACAGCTGATGGGTCTGCTTCAGTGATGATACTGATCATGTGTTGTATGGAGGTGAAATGCTCACAGGCGTTTTATAATGTATTCTGTACTTGGGTTTCGTCAAGATGTTGTTCAACAGGGCCAAAATGCCCATGTTGTTGTTTTTTTGTTTCGTTTTGTTAACAACCTTTGGAAGTATGTTTGAGAACTGCTAGATTATAATGATCTGCCACATTTTAAATCAGTTCAATGACCTTCTTACCCAGGAACTGCGCGGCTTGTTTCAGCATGGAAACCTAACACAAGCTGGGTCGGTTACTGCGGCAACGGCTCGTGTCGGTCGTCCTGGCGACCAGGATGCTCCTACGGCACGGCCGGACTGGTCCTCATCGCCGTGTTCACCGCCTCCCTCAGCATCCTCACCATCCTTGGCAACGCTCTGGTGATGCTGTCCATCACGGTCAACAAGCAGCTGCAGACCGTCAACAACTACTTCCTGTTCAGCCTGGCGTGTGCAGACCTCATCATCGGCCTCTTTCCCATGAACCTCTACAGCCTCTACCTCATCATGGGCTACTGGCCCATGGGAGCTGTAGTCTGTGACCTGTGGTTGGCGCTGGACTATGCGGTCAGCAACGCTTCAGTCATGAACCTTCTCCTGATCAGCTTCGACCGCTACTTCTGCGTGACCCAGCCCCTGCTGTACCCTGCCCACCGCTCCCCCAGGGTGGCCGGGGTGATGATCACAGCGGCCTGGCTGCTCTCCTTCCTCCTCTGGGTGCCTGTCATCCTCCTGTGGCAGCATCTACGAGGGGAACACATGCTCCCTAAGGGAGAGTGTTACATCCTCCTCCTTGCCAGCCCCACCGTCACCCTGGCGACCACCCTCCCCTCCTTCTACCTCCCTGCTGCCATCATGATCGTCCTGTACGCTCGCATCTCCCTGGCTAGCAGGAGCAGGCTAGCCGAGCTGCGTTCGGACAGCAGGAAGAAGGGGACCTCTAGTGGTGGAGGTCGGCGTGGCACGTGCAGGAAGGGCGGGGCTGTGTCCTCAGAGAATGACTGGGAGAAGGTTCGCGAGGTCACCTCTGTCGAAGGTGAGACCAGTGTCTGTCCTAAGCAGGACGCACGCCTCTCAAACAACCTCGATTCCACCAGAGAGACCAAAATAGACGCCAATTCTGATATCCCTCGCACTTCACCGAGAGAGACCACCCAAGACCCCACCGTTGTCCAACACATCACAGCAGAGTTCAGCAACCTCGTCAGGGTGGTTCAACCACAATCTCCTGGCTCCTCGACTGCAGAAGCCCTGCAAGCCGTCTCCATCTTCCCCAGGAGCACGACCAAGACACGGAGGCGTGTCGGAGCCAGGGAGAGGAAGGTGACCAGGACTGTGTTGGCCATCCTGCTGGTGTTCCTCTTCACCTGGACCCCCTACAGCATCATGGCTGTCATCGGTACGTTCTGCCACTACTGCGTGCCTGACGCCATGTGGACCCTAGGCTACTGGCTCTGCTACATCAACAGCACCATCAACCCTGCCTGCTACGCTCTCTGTAACCCCACCTTCAGAAAGACCTTTTGCTACCTTCTACGATGTCGTTGCAGCAACATGGGACGGACACGCGGATGAACGGACATCTCATATCAGTATATCCTCAAGATAAGATATAGTTTGTTTGTCGCAACAATTCTGTTCACTGTTAATATGTCCACGTAGTATCTTCATGTGAGGATGCTGTCCAGATGTTTGATCAGGAGTGATTAGTTAGCTGTGGTAGAAATACTGTATTACAACCGAAATATGACATGTTTCAATACCAGTGTTGTTTGTGAAAAGGGGTGATGTTTATTTAAAAGTGTGACTTTTATTTTGAAATGTGCATTGTACCGTATATATTCAATATGCATAGATACACTGTATGAATTCATATTCATTATATAAATGACCATACCAAACATATTGTTGTTAAACAAAAACAGTACCGTTTTAATTTGTCTTTTTAAACAAACTTCACTTGTAATTATGCCACAATGTCTTCTTTGATATCATACACACTTGCAAATCCTATTAATCTACCATTTTCTAGCATAGAACTCATTCAATATATTCAGTAATACCCTCAATCACTGTAAAAGCATTACAATATTGTTCATTGCATGATTCGGAGGTTAATTACCTTAAGCTGTATTACTATCTACAAATGTTTGAGTTCTTTAAAATGTTCAGTTAAAACAGGTGAAAAACTCTGACTACTGACTGAATTAGCTTTCATCGTTCCCTAGCAAAAAAGTAATATTTAAAAAGTTTACACCTTAAATCCAAAAAAAAAGCAAACCCGAAACCACTTGGAGTGGTGAGACAGGGAGGACTGAAGGGGAGAACACGGGGCAGAACAAGTTGTGTTGCTGTTTCAAGGAAAAGAAATGACTCCAGCGCCAAGACTCTGGACCAGTGTTTGGCAAAGGAGGGAAGATGTTGATTGTACTGCTTCAGTAAGCCAGAGTGCCCTGCTGTCCTGCTCCAACATCTCTCTCTCTAGTTTCCATTTCTCTTTTTATCACCTGGTAAAAGAAACACACAAAAAGGTGTCAACTTGACAAAAGGCAGCCAGCACGATTTAATAGCATGTTATGTTTTAATAGCGTGATGTTCAGCTTGAACATAAAGTCCTGCTTCTAGGCACCCTGCCGATGTGAACCGACTCAGCTCACCAGGCAAAAATCAAAGAGCTGATTGATTAAAGGTTAAAATATATCAATCAATATATCATATGACATTAATAATATCATAATACATCCTGATAATCCACATATAAACATAGATGATGGATGACTTCCAGCAAGTCCCAGCCCACAGTCAAATGTTCCCCCCTGGCATGTGCGTGTTGACAGGGATGTAAGCGATGAGGACGTGGGTCTACGGTACCTCTGGTCCTCTTGGGTTTGGCGGAGCAGGGTTTGGACACCGTGACCGTTTGCTCACAGTGGGCGTTGAACAGGACCTTCTTCAGAGTCCCTGACCGACTTTTAGTCCCCATCTGGGTGTCACACTCACCCCAGCTGGTGAACTTGTACTTGCAGTCGCCTGCAAACAGAAAACCAAACCATAGTAGCTTGATGATTTCAGTGTGTCAGACAGGATCTGTCTCTAGAGATGACGCACTCCTCTGGCTCACGTCCGCCATTTTCTCTCTTTCTCATTTTCTCTTACTAATGTCTTTCTTCCAGTTGCAGGGGATTTTGCAGTCAATCTTCTTGGTCTGGTCCTTGCAGGTGGCCTCGCGGACGCCGTTCCCACAGTCTCCTGCATCTGGGACGCACTTACCATACGTCCAATCACTGCATTCCCCTCCAACCCTGCTCTCCTTTCCGCTACCATGTTTACCTGTCATCAGGGAAACACACAAGATGTTGTTACCAGCGCTGGCTGTTGTCAAAACACACGGTTGGAAACGCGTTCGTGGTTCCAACAGCACAGCTCACCTTTGTGACCTCTGTGCCCCTTATCGGCGTCCGTGGTCACCATGACGACCACCAGCAGGAAGAGTGCGATTGAGAAAATGTCACGCATTCTGCAAAGAAAACCATAGAAGAGGGTATTTTTCACGTCTTGTAGATCTGGGTCTTTTGAAGCTTTGTCCTTGTCAAGATGTTTTCATCTCCAGAAATTCCTGACAGAATGTGGAAACTCTAAAGTCCTAGTAGAGGTTCTAGTCTAACCAGTGATACGAGTTTGTCCAGAAACCGATCAGTAGGATATAGCTTCTCTGACTGCATGCCAGATCAGATCACACCACATTTCCATTACTTCAATTTCCTTATGGAAAATTTACCATTGCACACTGGTCAACATTTAATCAAAGTACTATTGTATTAAGTATGTAACCTAATAAAAACAGCCTGTGACTTGGTTTGGATCCAATCCTGTGATTTGGCCACAGATCGACCCCCTGCTGCCAGCGTGACTCTGGGTGTGAAACCCTCCATGTGAAACACTCCATGTGAAACACCCTGTGTGAAACACCCCACGAGAAACACTCCACGTGAAACACTCCACGTGAAACACTCCATATGAAACACTCCACGTCAAACACTCCACGTGAAACACTCCGTATGAAACACTCCACGTCAAACACTCCACGTGAAACACTCCATATGAAACACCCCACGTGAAACACCCCACGTGAAACACTCCACGTGAAACACTCCATGTGAAACACTCCATATGAAACACTCCATATGAAACACTCCGTATGAAACACTCCGTATGAAACACTCCATATGAAACACCCCTCGTGAAACACTCCACGTGAAACACTCCATATGAAACACTCCATATGAAACACTCCATATGAAACACTCCATATGAAACACTCCACGTGAAACACCCCATATGAAACACCCTGTGTGAAACACCCCTGTCAGCAGAGCAGGCTGAAGTCTTCTGAAACAGCTCCTGTTTGTAGTGTTTCTCTCCACACATCATTTTCTTCTGTCTGGATGCTGGAGTCAGTGAAACGCCAGCATCTCCAGCATTATGAGTCAAGGCCTCAGTAAACATACAGACCCCTAACTCTTATAGGTGGACCCTGGAAACACTCAGGAAAAACAGGTGTCCATAGACCATAACTCCTTCATCTGTCTCATTGTGTTGAAAAATTACAGACTCTCGCTTTCAGGCCTCCATTAAAACGAAGACCTTCTTTCACAGATCAGCCTGCCGCAGAAAATCCCTGTCCGCAGGCTGCTCCCCAATGTGGGGGGCTCCTCGGGGGGGGGGC
>BROE01000003.1:696687-715712 GCA_036571765.1 Plecoglossus altivelis
TGAAACACTCCATATGAAACACTCCATATGAAACACTCCATATGAAACACTCCACGTGAAACACCCCATATGAAACACCCTGTGTGAAACACCCCTGTCAGCAGAGCAGGCTGAAGTCTTCTGAAACAGCTCCTGTTTGTAGTGTTTCTCTCCACACATCATTTTCTTCTGTCTGGATGCTGGAGTCAGTGAAACGCCAGCATCTCCAGCATTATGAGTCAAGGCCTCAGTAAACATACAGACCCCTAACTCTTATAGGTGGACCCTGGAAACACTCAGGAAAAACAGGTGTCCATAGACCATAACTCCTTCATCTGTCTCATTGTGTTGAAAAATTACAGACTCTCGCTTTCAGGCCTCCATTAAAACGAAGACCTTCTTTCACAGATCAGCCTGCCGCAGAAAATCCCTGTCCGCAGGCTGCTCCCCAATGTGGGGGGGCTCCCTCGGGGGGGGGGCTGCTCTCCAGCTAGGGGGGGGGAGAGGGGGCTGCTTTCCAAGCTAAGAGGGGGGGCTGCTCCTCCGGCTGGGGGGGGAGGGAGAGGGGGGCCTGCTCCTCCAGCTAGCGGGAGAGGGGGCTGCTCCTCCGGCTTAGGGGGGGGGGGGGAGAGGGGGCTGCTCCTCCGGCTAGGGGGGGGGGCGAAAGGGGCTGCTGTTATCGGGGGGGGAAGTGTGCTCTCCCTGCTGGGGGGGAGGAGAGGGGGGTTGCTCCTCCAGCTAGGGGGGGAGAGGGGGGGCTGCTCCTCCGGCTAGGGGTGGGGGAGAGGGGGGCTGCTCCTCCAGCTAGGGGGGGAGAGGGGGGCTGCTCCTCCAGCTAGGGGGGGGGCTTTTGTGTGAGACAGAACGGACTCTCAGCAGGCCCCTCTATGTGCTCCAGCCATGCGGAGGATGAGGCCAAGCATCGCCTGAAAGACGCTTTACACTCCCCCTCAAAGGAATACTGATTCATTGGCCCAAAACAAAGAGCCCTCTTGCCTGTTTTCATTTCTCTCAAAAGCCCGAACACAGATCCCATGCCACATCTCAGAGAGCAGGCTACCTCTGGAGACCAGCTGAATATAAACTTATTTGCATAAGAAGACAATCAAGTCTTAAGAGGAAGAAAAGTAGTGTGATGCTCCCTTTGGTAAAAGCAAAGGCAGTACATTCAGAGAACTTCCTCATGAACCAGAGTTCACTATCCCTGAGAGACAAACTTCATGAAAATCCTTTACAGAGGATGTTGAAAGCAGATGTTTAAGGACCTTAGGAACTTAACCGTGTTTCTAATCAAACTAACACCGTTTAGTTCCAAGAACGCTTTTTGCTGACCTGACGCTGAAAGATAACGAGAACACAGCGCGCACACACAAAAATATGAAACGGCCCGTTCTTGTGCAATGTACAGAAAGATTCTGGTCATATTGTAAGATTTTAGCGCTTATAGATATTAAACCTACTATTCCTCTCTCTCCAAAGACACACATCGCCCGAAAGGCCCGAACAAATGTGTGGTCTGACCACTAACCACAAGAAGGTTGAATGGGAAGTGCACAGAACACAAAAGGCTTGAACTTTGTCACTAGAGGATGCCGCGAGAGGGTGGTTCGGGTGCATTCCATTCCTCTGGCCTCGGATTACAGCCATGACTGCGTACAACCATTTACGGTTTTTATAAAGTACAAAACAGACTTCTTCCTCATATAGGCTGGTAAATCTTTGCATAGAGTGTTGTGTTCGCTTTGGCATCTATTAAAATTTGATACGCAGGGTAGGTCCTGGTCCAGAGGGCAGGTGGAGCTTTAATTGGAGTAAAATTACCCCCCAAAGCTGTGTGCAAACAATGAGCCAACCATCGCTACTTCCTACAGCGTCAAATGAATCTGGACATTGACGGTTTTGACAGGAAGACAAAAGCGATCTGAAATCCCACCGCCTGTACAATGTCACAAACACAACGATGCGCCTTCTTTTGTTACAAATGTGTTTCCCAAAATACATTAATTATTTTCAGGCCAAGCTGACTAAATCAATATTTCTAACAATACATTATCTTACAAAACGTATATAACTTGATATAAACTATGTTTGAAAGTGCCAGTAGCCTAACCTAACACTCCTTTTGCCAATTTGCCACTTTTTTTGTCACAACTAATGTCTTGGGGATAAAAGCTACAAGGAACTTCGGACAAATTATTACCAACAGCGGTATTTTCCTCTTTACAGTTTAACTAGTCTCAGCTTTGCCTTCGAATGCATTCAAATGTAACTGGTAACATAGTAATTGTGTCCGATCATTTAAAGTTATAGATAAATACCCCAGCTGTAGGTAATTTGAGTTATTGGGTGAAAACACAATTAGTAAAGCGCACTGGATTTCAATAGTTATCACTTGAGCCAAACAATCATAACTAACCGATACAATTTTACCTGAAATGATGCTTATTGTTGTAAAACAATAATCTTAGTGTAAAAATAATTGTTGTAAAATGTTACTATTTGCCAAATAAATATCTAAGAACATTTCTCCAAAAAAAGTATCATTGTATAGACATAACTGATCTTACTTGAATGTAAAAGCGGGTACCTCAGTAGATTTATCGGTAGGTTTGTGCCGCTGTTTCGCTCTCAGACCACAGCTCGCGTCTATTAAGTCGACCTGCTTTCTCCTCAGATACTTGTTGGGTTGGTCGCATATGAACAATGTTTAAATCAGCCACCCAGTGACATCATGAACCCACGTGGCATTAGTTTAATCCTCATGATCAGGCGCAAAACAAGAGTCTCTCTGGGTCATTTGCATAAAAGGCTGGTGATTATGATTTTAAATCCTCCATAGAGCTTCTTCTATTGTTCCTTACAACTGAACGCATGCAGTACATCTGTTGTGTTTGTGTTTTCGTTACCTCGCAAATTTAGTGTTTCTCAACACTTTTTTGATATTCATGACTATCTAACAAGACTGTAACTGCCTTTGAACTGCGTTTACAGTTGAACGGTTTCTGTTTACAAGATCAGGTACACACGTATAAAATATTTAATCATTTATGAAAACCGTTTTATCTGGGGAACACATACGAATGATGTATCAATATAGGCCTACATTAGGAAAATAATGATGATAGAAGTTTATTGTTGACTAAACTGACTGAAAAGATCATTTGGTTGACCTTAGTTAATGCGGAAATACCATAACATTGACAAGACGGACGGGTGAGGAACGCACGGTTTCTACTTCGCTGCTTTTTCCGCGCGATGCGAACATGTTCACGAGGACCTGATCTCCATATAAACTCCTTCAATTGTCCCGCCACCCCACTGCCCTCTTTATAACAGAGCCACGGGTGAGATATTTACCCAGATTAATAACGTCCTTGAATCCCCACCTGATAGACAATGAGCGGTCCACAAAGAGCTGCTTAATCCCAACAAAACAGCAATGCATGGCGCATGTAGGCCAAGGCTCAGAGTTTGAGTCATTTGCTAAATAACATTTGGGTTTGTGTGCCGGGAAATGTAAGACAATGTTACGCCTTCAGTCTACAGCTTCCTCAACGTCCTTCATTCCTTAAAAGCTCGTTTTTCAACGTCTGGGCAGAAAACAAGTTCTTGTTTGTTGTTGTTCTCAGTTATACTTTTAGAAGACAGAGGATCCAGTGGTTTTTCTGATGACCATCTCATATCCTAAGGAAAGATCATTATGTTGTCGTTAACGCCAGAGTATAAAAACCTGTTAAGAAGAAATGATAACACTATCATTACACTGTCTTTATACAGGTTGATTACACTGTTGTTACATCTAGTATGTTGTTGTTATTGTGCTGTTATATTGCTATTATACTGTTATTGTGTTGTCATTACAGTGTTGTGTTGTCATTATACCATTATGCTGTTATTGCGCTGTTGCCATGACACCGTTATGTTGTCATTATACTGTACCACTGTTATATTATCATACTGTAGTTACAGTGTTGTGAACATATACAGGCAGAGTGGCTCAGCCGCAGCTCTGCAGACTAACATTGACACATTAGTCATCCAACACTTGTATCCGGACATTAGAAACATCTGAAGGGACCAGCAGAGGACTGCCACGGACTCAGGAGCGAAGTTCGTCCCGATGTTTCCTCTGTGATTTCTGAAGCTGCAACAAGACATCGCCGGAGACAAACTCACGGTATCATGCAGGGTCTCGTTGTGACGTCACCAGCACAGCTGGAGAGCTCGAGGGGGCACTGAGAGGTGAATCTGAAAGTGTCTCTCTGGTCTCCATGTTCAGAAGGTTATCATTAACTAAACCAACAAATCATTTGTAAGATTTTCCCTTAAATAATTCCTTAATGTGATCTCTACACCCTCATAATGATGAATGACAGAAGAAATATGAACAGTCAGTATTAAGAAATATCAGGACATCTATCAACAACAACAAAAACGATATATTTTCCTTGTAGCCGTTTGTCAGCCATTGTTCGTAAGGGGCAGCGCTTAATACTACCACCACCCAAAGATGTCAACTCCATCCCCGCGCTAAAATGGATCAGTCATGCGTGGCGGCCATTGTTATTCTGTTGCTGTTGGAGCCTGCAGCTGGGAAAAGTCACATGAAGGAGGCCTTCCCCTGCTGGGCTCCACAAAGTCGTCTGTTCTTCCAGCGCTGGAAAAACCAGAGAAGGGAACCGAACACTTCCACAAACAAGGCATGTATTCAAACTGCTACAGCCAATGTCTGATGATCTCACGGGCCCTAATACAAGTTGACGTATGCTTAATGTAGCGATGTAAGTAGAGGAACCTTTTTATAGTGTGTTTAATATCATCTATTAAAATAAAGTTGGACACAAAGGTTGAATGAAACACGACAATTTTACATGTTTATTTTTATTCAAAGACAGTAACAAACAAGCTAAAGGACCAACTCTACAGTACAACTAATATATTTTGTTTTACATTTGATACAGATCTGCCTTTTAATTCGGTTGCTCATCTTAAGTACAAAACGTCACTGATGAAATCTCTATGATTACATGGACTAATTTTGGACAGAGCTGTCATTCAGACATCTGTGTTAGCACTCTGCACACAGTTTAAAATGCAAATTCTCTAACCCTGAATTGCACAGCAACTCAAAAACAAAAACGAAGCATTGATCAACACAGACAACTAATTGTTGTATAGCCCCTTACAAAGCTAAACTGAGGCAGTTAGAGCAAATAGTTTGATAAACATCCATCTACACTTCAATAAGGTCAAGCAGTTTTTTTTCAATAATACTTAAGTAAAATTTTACAGAAAAAGTAAACTGATGTTGGATACTTTAGGTGCACACAATCTTTAAAACAGTGTTTACACAAGTTTCCCCACATGTCAAAACTAAGTTATCGTGTAAACTGACTAATATTTGAAAGACACTTAATTATGGACAAACTGACTGTAGTTGTAACGATGAGCCATTAAAAACAGATTTAGTTTGATAAACCGTTTTATCACGAGATAAAAACCTGTGAGAAGGTTGAAAATTACGGTTCAGTGAAAACTTTGGCATAAAACATCTATCTCACCGGAATCCTACATTCACTCCAAATCAAATCTGAAATCATTGTATTGCAATGGCAAGTGCAATAGTTAATGCTAACAATTATATGGAGTTCAAGTGGTGAAAGGGAAAATGGAGTTTCTCTTTTTAATGGTTCATTGTTATAGCTAACTCATTTTACCACACGTCTTTAAGAAAGAATGAGATCTAACATAAGACGCATTTAACAGCAGATGTATAGGTCTGCAGTAGCAAGACTTATCTTCGTGTGACAGAACAAACGGCAGGCGTCGTTGCTTTGGCAAGAAACAGAGATCCTTTCCATCGTCAAGCCAACAAGGTCAGGATCCTGTAAACCATCCACGCTAAATGCTATGCGACCGCATTTCTACACCCAATATCCCTTCCAACGTGATTATATAGATGTATTTACACAGTTTATATCGCCAAATTCACATTTGGAAAAAAATACATTAAATTTACATTTTATGAAACAAACAACGACGCATTACAGAAAAATATTTCAAAGCTGTATATACATATTTGGAAACTGTAAAATGTAACTCTGTGCCCGAAGGTCGAAGCCACTAAGCAGCCCAGCGCTAAAGCGAAATAGAGGCTGCAGCGTCAAAACTGCTCGTTTTATTGAACTAGGATGCTTGTTGTATTTATTTGATCATAAGCAAATATGAAAGCTTATCGTAATAAATAGAATAGTATTATCATAAATATCTCAAAAAGTCAGTGATAGACATACTTTTAAAAGTTAAATATCAAATGGCAAAACAAATAGCACGCTGTCGTTTGAGTAAATACATACATCCGTAAGTCACTAAAATTAATAACAAAATCTAGTAGCCGTCATGATATGGCATCTCAAGCCCACACTTACAACAATAAAATCCTGCTTAGCTACTGAAAAACAACCTGGATCCCTTTCAATGACAACCATCCAAACCTCTACATTCCTAAAGATATTTTGTCATTGCATATTGGGAAGTCGATAAAAGCCATATTCAAATACATTTATTCTAGCCCTGACAAAAATCCCCTAAACATGTTTTCCTGTGTGTTGATGTACATTCGATTGCTGTGTGCTCTGAGATCAGCTGCAGACTTGATCAGCTGCAGACTTGATCAGCTGCAGACTTGATCAGCTGCAGACTTGATCAGCTGCAGACTTGATCAGCTGCAGACTTGGGGCCCGTTTGAAGAACAGGGAAAAGCACAATGTAATGAAACAAACCTTTCTTTATCCACCCTCACCTGCCCCCTCCTGCCCCCTCCTACCTGCCCCCTCACCTGCCCTCCTGCCTCACCCTCTGCCTCCACCACCCTCTGCCCCCCCTCACTGCCCCCCCCTCACCATGTACCCACCTGTCCCCCTCTCTGCCTGCCCCCTCTCACCTGCCCCCACAAAGGGAACAGTGTTCCTGAGGCTGACACCAGCTCATCATAGCCGTTTGTCTCCTAGCAGCCTGGCTTATACACCTGGAGGTAACTTCAGGAACCCTGTTCAACAGCTTCTAACTGGAGTTGGTTTGGCTGAGAGAGAGGAAGGGAGGAGGAAGATGTTGTGTCTGTGTACATGTACGTGTGTAAAAGCAAGGGATTGTGTGTGTGTGTGTGTGTGTGTGTGTATGTGTGTGTGTGTGTTAGACGGCAGTCTCCTGGTCCTCTCTCTGGATCATCTGGTAGTGCTGACGGTTCTCCAGGTACTCTGCCAGCTCCTGGTCCTCCGCCCTCTCTGCTCGCTGCTTGGGTGTCTCACCCTGAGAGGACAGGAAGGACAGGGGGAGGGGTGGGGGAGGGGGAATGAGACGAAGGGTTTGGACAGAATTAGCAGTCGACGCAATTACAGATGAGGAGAGAAAAAGAGAGAGAAAGAAAAAGAGACAAAGACAGAGAGAGAGAGAGAGGCAGAGAGAGAAGCAGAGAGAAAGAGGCAGAGAGAGAGAGGCAGACAGAGAGAGAGAGAGAGACGGAGGCAAAGAGAAAGAGGCAGAGAGAGAGAGAGGACACATAGAACCTTGTAAAAGTTCAGTTGGTCCTCTATAACACAAAATGTAATGAATCAAAACATGAATCATTTTTAATTGTCTGGAACAATTCTTCCCAGAGATGTGATGTTTCTAGTCACCCGTGTCTTCACCATGGCGACAGGTTGCTAAAGTTACGGAGGATCTATGAATCAGGCCAGGGATCATGCAGAGCTACATTACTCGGTGACACCATACATTAATCATCATTATACACACACTGCAACTCCCTCAAGAATAAAAAAAGAGTTTCTTTTTACTGGACCTAACCTAGCAATTATGCTAACAATTAGCTCTTGTTGAATAGTTAGTGATTATGCTAATTGCTAGTTGTTGGGCTAAGCTAACAGTGGATCGCTACTAGCTGCGGTCAAGGAGGCCCACCTGCAGGTCTGTCTTCATGAGAGACGCTCCAGCCTCCACCAGGTAGTGACAGATGGTTCTCTCACATGCCGTGGCTGCCTTGTGAAGAGCAGTCTCCCCTCTTCAAGATGCACACGCGCGCACACACACACACACACGCGCACACACACACATGGGTATAAACACACACACACACGTACGGGGGTATGAACACACACACACACACACACACACACACACACACAGAGGTATGAACACACACACACACACACACACAGGGGTATGAACACACACACACACACACACACACACAGGGGTATGAACATACACACACACACACACAGGGGTATGAACACACACACACACACTACCAGGTTAAACCACTGCAAGGTTAATCATCAGGTTCTTTGCAGACCAGTCATTATTTCTCCTATCTTTATCCCTTCAGATATACAGGAGTGACTCACGTCCCCCTCTCTGGAACATCCAGATGGCTTGTAGGAGCTGAACATTAACAAAGGAAAACGTGTCATAGTTCAGTAAAGGCATCATCATGAATGTGCATGACTGAACATAAAGACTTGATGTGGCATCATTACCGTTGTCTATGATGTACTTGACGATCTCCTTGTTGCCTAAGCTGACTGCGTAGTGGAGCAGAGTCCAGCCCAGACTGTCCTGGATAGCCATGTCAGCCCCATCTCTATGTAGCTGCTTCAGCTAAGAAAGACACACTGTGTCACTAACCTCATGTACCACTAATACCTGATACCTCTGCCTTCGATACCATGACTGAGGGGCCCGTGAGCAAGGCACCAAACCCCCAATTGCTTCCCAGGCGCTGGAACAGTAGCTGCCCACTGCTCTGGGTGTATGTTCACTGTGTGTGCGTGCGCTTGCCCACTACTCACTGCTGTGTGTGAACTTGGATGGGTAAATGCAGAGGGTTAATTTCGAGTATGGGTCTCCATACTTGACAATATGTCACTTCACTTATCAAATATGGATAATATTCTCCACTTGCCTTGTGAAGGTCTTCAGACTTCACACACTCGGTCAACTCTGAAACTGTTAAAACAGCAGAGAAGTGTTACGTTGCTAATCACTTTACACACCGTCAGTTTAAACACTTTACACACCGTCAGTTTAAACACTTTACACACCGTCAGTTTAAACACTTTACACACCGTCAGTTTAAACACTTTACACACCGTCAGTTTAAACACTTTACACACCGTCAGTTTAAACACTTTACACACCGTCAGTTTAAACACTTCCTTCAAGTCTGCTGGTGAGAAGGAACTAAAAAACAAAATCTTTACCTTTTTCTGGGTCGCTGGAGGCAGTGCTTTCAGAACTGAGAGAAAAAAGTTTTTTTTTATTTTTATAAACATGTCAGTAGAATACAAATATTTAGACACTTGATTTAATTGAGATGGTCAAAGGTATAGTTTACATTCCCAGCAAGTATAGAAAAGAACAGCAGTGAGTGTGCAACACACTAACAAGCGTACCTAGCCAAGGGTTTGAAATGGTGTGTTAACCGCTGTTGGACAACTTCCCTCTCCTAAACACTGACAACCTTCACCCCTCTCCTAAACACTGACAACCTTCACCCCTCTCCTAAACACTGACAACCTTCACCCCTCTCCTAAACACTGAAACCTCACCCTCTCCTGAACACTGACACCTTTCACCCCTCTCCTAAACACGCACCTTCACCCTCTCCTAAACACTGACAACCTTCACCCCTCTCCTAAACACTGACAACCTTCACCCCTCTCCTAAACACTGACAACCTTCACCCCTCTTACCCACTCTCCTCTTGAACACTCTTCACCCTTCTCCTAAACACTGACAACCTTCACCCCTCTCCAAACACTTACAACCTTCACCCTCTCCTAAACATGACAACTTCACCCCTCTCCTAAACACTGACAACCTTCACCCCTCTCCTAAACACTGACAACCTTCACCCCTCTCCTAAACACTGACAACCTTCACCCCTCTCCTTGGTGTTAAAGACCAGATCAAAGACAGAAGCAACATGGAACAGAGAGAGAGAAGAGGAAGAAGGAAGCAGAGAGAGAGAGAGAAGGGGTGAGTGTAAGGCTGAGGACTGAATGCGAGGCTGAGGGCTGAATGCGAGGCTGAGGGCTAGACGCAAGGCTGAGGGCTAGAGGCGAGGCTGAGGGCTAGACACGAGGCTGAGGGCTGGATGTGAGGCTGAGGGCTAGAGGCGAGGCTGAGGGCTAGACACGAGGCTGAGGGCTGAATGTGAGGCTGAGGGCTGAATGCGAGGCTGGATGCGAGGCTGAGGGCTGGATGTGAGGCTGAGGGCTAGAGGCAAGGCTGAGGGATGGATGTGAGGCTGAGGGCTGGATGCGAGGCTGAGGGCTGGATGTGAGGCTGAGGGCTAGAGGCGAGGCTGAGGGCTGGATGCGAGGCTGAGGGCTGGATGTGAGGCTGAGGGCTAGAGGCGAGGCTGAGGGCTAGAGGCAAGGCTGAGGGCTGGATGCGAGGCTGAGGGCTAGAGGCGAGGCTGAGGGCTGGATGCGAGGCTGACCTGCAGAGGCCAGTCTTGGAGGAGGCCTGGGAGCCACCGTAGGTCAGAGTCTCAGTCACAGAGCTGTCACTGGAAACTCTCTTCCTCTGAGAATCCCTCACCCTGCCAGAGAGGACCAGGGACACATGATAAGGATGAGAGAGAGAGAGAGAGAGAGAGAGAGAGACGAGAGAGAGAGAGAGCAAGAGCAAGAGAGAGAGAGCAAGAGCAAGAGAGAGAGACCAAGAGAGAGAGCGAGAGCAAGAGAGAGCAAGAGAGAGAGCAAGAGAGAGAGACGAGAGAGAGAGAGCAAGAGCAAGAGAGAGAGAGAGAGAGAGAGCAAGAGAGAGAGAGAGAGAGCAAGAGAGAGAGAGAGAGAGAGCAGGAGAAATAGAGAGAGAGAGCAAGAGAGAGAGAGAGGGTGTCCGAAATTCTGTCTGTCAGTCTTGTATGTCTGCTGCTCAAATTATTGTCTCTATTCTATATGTGTCTGCATGTCTGTGGTCTGTATGTGTCTGTCTGGTCTGTATGTGTCTCCCTGTCTGCCCCTCTCACCGTGGTCCAGGAGAAGAGATGGGGGAGGAAGAGGAGGAGGGGAAGGCAAACTGCTGGTCCTCGACCTGACACTCGCCGTAGGAGTCCACCAGGTCTGGCATGCCTGGAGAAGTCCCCACTGTCTCCTTCAGCACCAGCTCAGGGTCCAAGATGAACAGCTCATCCTGCGAGATCTCTGTCACATAGTTCAGGTGCTCCTGCAGGTCACAGACACACACAGCCTGGAGTCAGCTTCACACAGTCAGAGGAGAACTAACCAGAGATCAGCCTTGCAGACTACAGTTCGATGCCTTGAATAGACACACACAGCCACAGCCACACACAGCCTGGAGTCAGCTTCACACAGTCAGAGGAGAACTAACCAGAGATCAGCCTTGCAGACTACAGCTCGATGCCTTGAATAGACATACGATTGAAGACAGCTGAGCTCTGATCAGTGCTTTTTTTGCATTTAATTTGATTTATTCCACAATAAAAGCAGGTAGATGTGTTGGGTGTTTACCTGCGCTCGGTCTATTCTGTAGAAACGATCAGCAGTTGTGCCTAAAAGCGGAAAACAAGCGGCAGAATGATTTTCACAGGTTATATTTCGACACCATGGTGTTGCACGACCCCTTGTTGTATGTGAGAAGCTTGCGTTTACTTGCGAGTAATCTTGTGCAATCTAACACTCAGGAAATTTAGCAAATCACAACTTTTATTGTCACACTGAGGAAGGAAGTTCAGTGATGAGAAATGTTTTTGTTTCAGAATAACTGCACTTACAGTCAAGAAAGCACCATTTTGGGGACAGCTTTTGGGAAGACAGACTCTCTGATTTCAAAACATCACTTTCCTGTAAAAGAAGAAGAATAAATCTGAATAACTGAGCTCTTCTTCCTGAACAAATCACTTTATGATTTACAGTACTTTGTTGTAACAGCGCCATGCAGTACCAACATCTTCCACAAGAGAGCAGTTCAATAAATAACCTCCTGCATAATACCGATCTCTCCCTGGAGGAAGAGGGTTCTGTTATCGCCCTACCTCATCCAGGGTCTGCTGTAGACTCTCTATGTGTGATCGACACGTCTCCAGGTCGCTGTCTCCCGGCACGATGATGACCCCCAGAGGGATAGCTGAGGGGGGAGGGGGGGGGGGGGGGGGAGTGTGTATAAGTGTATGTGTGTGTATAGGTGTAGGTGTGTGTAGGTGTGTATAGGTGTAGGTGTGTATAAGTTTGTAGGTGTGTGTATATGTGTATAAGTGTATAGGTGTGTATAGGTGTAGGTGTGTGTAGGTGTGTATAGGTGTAGGTGTGTGTATAGGTGTAGGTGTGTGTAGGTGCGTGTGTGTATGCATGCGAGTGTGTGTACATGCGAGTGTGTGTACATGCGAGTGTGTGTGCACTTACAGGCCTCTTTGAGTTTGTCCTTGTCGTAGTGCAGCGCCTCATATGCGTGCATGCTGATCCTGCTCACTCTGATCTGTAGGTTCTCTGGAAGAAACTGCTGACTAAACACACAGATGCCAAGTTAGAGAGAGAGGAGAGGAGAGAAGAGAGGAGAGGAGGGAGGTTTGGGAAGAGAGGAGGGTGGAGAGAGAGGAGAGGAGAGAGAGAGGAGAGGGGTCTGGGAGGAGAGAGGTCTAGGAGAAGAGAGGTACACAGTACTAACTCATTGAGCTGAGGCATGGAGATCCTCCTCTTGGTCTTCTGCACCAGGTTGGCCTGGTTCCTGAGGGTGATGTGGATGAGGGAGGGGGCCAGCTTACAGGGCTCCCCATCCACCTGCATGGGGATGGGCTTGGAGGTGGTCAGAGTCACCTCCTTACACTGGTGCAGACGCTCCCCATGACCCCCTACCTGCAGTGTGGCCTGGGAGAGGAGGAGGAGAGTGGGAGGAGGAGGAGAGGGAGGAGGAGGAGCAGGAGGAGGGAAAGGAGGAGAGGGAGGAGGAGGGTGACAGAGGTAGATTGTTACAGCATTACATTTAAGTTAATCTTGTCGTTCCAAAAGATGACTATTAACAGAGAAACACAGAATGCTAAATATTTACAGTTTACCAACATTAGACAGTATAATTATCGCCAACAACAACAATGCAACACAATGTGCATTCTTTGCTCAGCTGCAAACACAGTGTTTACGTTGTTGTTGGCCTTTAGCTTGAAGCATCACATCCATCAGTGAAATGTCAGCTCACCAGGGAGGTCATGGTGAAGCCAATGACCTCGATGCAGCCGTCATCGTGTCTCTGGGGGTCAAAGTCGTTGTGATCACCAGGGTGACCCCAAGGCATGGTACCAGCGCAATACCTGAAGCCACACAGAAACACATAACATGAACCATCCCAGCCATAATCAGTACATTTTATAGTGAAGGACAAAGTACAGAGACTACCATCCATGTTCATCCTGCGTGTATGCAAACAGTTGTGTTCTTGCATAGTTATTTACATGAATACGTGAGCATAGCAGGCAGTGTTTAAAAGGGCAACTAGTGAACCTGGGAATGTTGAGAAAGAGAAGACACTGCAACTTCAGGTCCTGGACTTTGGAGGTCAGGTCTGTGCCGTCACACTGGAGATAGGGACAATATGGGAGACAGTTAGACTGCATGCATTCACACTGGAGATAGGGACAATATGGGAGAGAGACAATAAGACTACATGCATTCACACTGGAGAGAGGACAATATGGGAGAGAGACAATAAGACTACATGCATTCACACTGGAGAGAGGACAATATGGGAGAAAGACAGTAAGACTGCATGCATTCACAGAGGAGAGAGGACAATATGGGAGAGAGACAGTAAGACTGCATGCATTCACACTGGAGAGAGGACAATATGGGAGAGAGACAGTTAGACTACATGCATTCACACTGGAGAGAGGACAATATGAGAGAGAGACAGTTAGACTACATGCATTCACACTGGAGAGAGGACAATATGAGAGAGAGACAATGAATTTCCTTCATACAGTTTTAGGATTATAAATACAGGGTGCAGAGTTCAAAGTTAAGGCTTGATGTCTTTTACTCACCACAACTTTGATGTGTTTTGCCAAGTCCTTTGAGCTGCCGCTTAAGAAGTCAGAAAAGGCAGTCTGCAGGAACACACCCTGTGAGTTACTCACACACACACACACAGACACACAGACACACAGACACACACACACTCACACTCACACACTCACACACACTCACACACACTCACACACTCACACACTCACACACACACACACACAGAGGTCAAACTGCATAGATATACACAACCTAGAGACACTTACCCCTGCATAGAACATCTTATTGCGAAAACGGCTGTTGAATTTCTCTGGGTTGGCCTCTAGGAGGAGACAGAACAATAGATCCAGAGAGAGGGGAGAGAGGGTGAGACATTCAGAGAGGGGAGGGAGAGAGACATTCAGAGAGGGGAGGGAGAGAGAGAGACATTCAGAGAGGGGAGAGAGAGAGAGACATTCAGAGAGGGGTAGAGAACAACCAATCAGATATTTGTCTGTCTGTGTCAGATACATCTGAGAGCTGCTTTGGTGCACAGACCTCTGGACTCGTGGAAGCCCAGTGTTACGTGAGCATCAAAGCCCAGGCTGAAGTAGTTGTTGAACACGTCTATGGGGAGCTGAAGGAGAAAAGAACACAAGTATCATGTAAGTTTTAAAATGTACATGCAGGTTGGATGAGACGGGGCAGGATGAGGCAGGATGAGGCAGGGCAGGGTGAGGCAGGGCAGGGTGGGGTAGGGCAGGGTGGGGTAGGATGGGGCAGGGCAGGATGAGGCAGGGCAGGGTGGGGTAGGGCAGGATGGGGCAGGGCAGGGTGGGGTGGGGCAGGGCGGGGTGGGGTGAGGTAGGGCAGGATGGGGCAGGGCAGGGCGGGGCAGCACCTTGTCGGTCTGGTGCTCATCCTTCTCTTCCTGACAGACTTCAGTGTTGGGCTCCACCTGCAGGGACCAGCGGTCCAGCTGAACCACGTTCCCGTCCTCCACATGAGACAGGATCTTGGACACGGGTTCGTCCGTGTAACCCTGGACGAGACGAGACACAAAATGGAGTTATATTATTTATACATATGAAGGTATTGGATGTATGGAGTTTGAAGCATGACATTTCTAGTTGTTTTATTCCCCTCTTGTGTCTCCCACCCCAGGTGGTCCTGTCAGGCAGAGTGCCCGTACTCACCCCTCCCCAGTTGAGGGTGCGCGCTAGGTCATTTCCTGTCCCCAGAGGAAGGATGGCCACCGCGGGCTGAGGGTTTATCTGTAGCTGGTCCAGAACGGAAAGGATCCAACCCACCTGCAGGACCACAGTTAGCATAGCATTACTATCCACAGTTAGCATAGCATTACTATCCACAGATAGCATAGCATTACTATCCACAGTTAGCATAGCATTACTATCCACAGTTAGCATAGCATTAACATCCACAGATAGCATAGCATTACTATCCACAGATAGCATAGCATTACTATCCACAGTTAGCATAGCATTACCATCGACAGATAGCATAGCATTACTATCCACAGATAGCATAGCATTACTATCCACAGATAGCATAGCATTACTATCCACATATAGCATAGCTGGAATTACCATCCACAGTTAGCATAGCATTACTATCCACAGTTCGCATTGGTACTGTTACCATTCAAATTTAGCATTACCTTCCACAGTGAGCATTGCTAGTACTCATGATACACATTTAGTGCTACTAGCATTCCCATCTACGAGGAATGCTCATAATTCACAAAATTCAAGCATTACTTCCACATAATCCATAGACAGGTCAACAACTTCCGGTAGCTAGCAGTTAGGTTAGCTAGCAGTTAGGTTAGCTAGCAGTTAGGTTAGCTAGCAGTTAGGTTAGCTAGTTCTCTCATACAAAATGCCATTTGAGTTTCGGATGAAAGCGATATTCTACTTACAGTTCCATCTCCTCCACAAGCTAATATCCGCAGGTTGGGCACTTTGGCATACATTTCTAACCTTGAGAAAACAAATGCAGGTGTGAAACAAAGCTCAGTGTGTATTGTAAGCGTTTGGTCCAGGTGTGTGGTGAAGTGACAGCGACTGTGGGCGACATGGATGTTCTCCTACCCCTCTCTAGGCCCCCCCTGCGTAAGGTCATACACCTGGCGGGGATTCAGGTACCACATGAACGACTGGATTATTTTAGCTCCCTGGAGAACACAGAGCACACAGTGTTTACAATCCATCTGGCCTTAATATTCTACCCACAACCTAACCTGATATACATAAACAGATGCAAATGCGTTGTATTCTGTGTGAAACGCATCATTTCAGTGCTAATTGGGGCGTGTGTGGTCTCTGCTGGTGGATGGTCACCTGGTTGCCTCCACTCTTGGGGTTAACGAACACCAGAAGTGGCTTCATGAGCTGGGAGGGAACAGGCTTCACCACGAAGGGCTTCCATTGGCCGTCCTGGAGCTGGGGACAGGGAGGAAGACAAGCAAGAGGTCAGGCTGGCTGTGAGCTGGGGACAGGGAGGAAGACAAGCAAGAGGTCAGGCTGGCTGTGAGAGGAAGTCAGGCTGGCTGTCGGCAGGGTGAGGTGAGGTAGGGTAAGATGGGGCAGGGTGAGGTGAAGTAGGGTAAGATAGGACAGGGTGAGGTAGGGTGAGGTGAAGTAGGGTAAGGTAGGGAAGGGTGAGGTGAAGTAGAGTAAGATGGGGCAGGGTGAGGTGAAGTAGGGTGAGGTGAGGTAGGTTAGGTGGGGCAGGGTGAGGTAGGGTGAGGTAGGGCAGGGTGAGGTAAGGTAGGGCAGGGTGAGGTAGGGTGAGGTAGGGCAGGGTGAGGTAGGGTGAGGTAGGGCAGGGTGAGGTGAAGTAGGGCAGGGTGAGGTAGGGCAGGGTGAAGCTAACCTCTGGAGTCTTCTTGCTGGGTTTGCACTTGAGAGACGTGCGTTTCTTCTTTTTACTTGATTTTAACGAAGTCTGAGTGAGACAAAAACAACACGTAAGTTCACTGTTTCCATCGCTGACCTTCTCGTCAGGTGCGTCACATGACTGGGGTTACCTGTGCTTTCCGGACGCGTACGATCCAGGTGGGAGGGACGATGACAGAGGCGTGGGCTCCCAGGGAGCAGGACTCTTCTATCTGCTGTAGCATGAAGCAGGTGACCTTGTTGTGGTACTGCAACACAGAGGTGGGGATGACCATGAGTTACCAGGAGACTGTTCAGAAAGTCTGGCCTTGAGAGATCTGACTCAGAGGTAGGAAGGACTCACTGCTTGTTTGCACCACGAACAGCTAATGGCAACAATCTCTTTACTGTGGAACGAGAACTTCTGCTGGAAGCCCTGTGATGGTGACAGAAACTAAATTTAACACAAACGGGCTAATTTGTTTATAAATGTATTCCTGGTTGTGCAATGACGGTAGCATTGTGCTAGTGAGAGAAGAGCTAGTAGAATCGCTAGTGACCTTCCCGCATTGTCGACATTTCCCAGCTTGGCGACGTCTGTGGACCCAGTGGTGTCGGACAACATTTGGCTGTGATTGAAACACCAGTGGATCAGTCATCTTACACTCACAGACTTAACCAATCAGCACACTCACAGACTTAACCAATCAGCACACTCGCAGACTTAACCAATCAGCACACTCACAGACTTAACCAATCAGCACACTCACAGACTTGACCAATCAGCACACTCACAGACTTGACCAATCGGCACACTCACAGACTTAACCAATCAGCACACTCACAGACTTAACCAATCAGTGGACTGGAACAAATAACATGGGAGTACTGACTTCTCGAATGGTCCTGGATCCCGGATCCCTGAAGGATGGCTTGCATCTGAAATTGATCTAAAGACAGAAAAAGTAAATCAGCTTCTTAAAATGATTTGAAGTAGATTCACTCTGAATATTCATCCAATTTCCACTCAAAAACTTACTTTTTCCAGCTGTTCAATACACGTTGTATGGACCAATATCTTGCAACCAGCACATTTCTTCCTTGCAACAGATTTTTGCTTTGGGAGCGTGACGAATAGAGGAAATTAGTCATGAAACTACAAACACAGAAGAAGACTTTGACATCAATAAACTCATCTGTGTATTCTGTGGATCATTTCTACAGATGCTATACATCTATCTGCAGCCAGGGGGCGCTCTAACCCACAGTTGTGGTTCTGGAGCAGGAAGTCTCACCATGGTTTTGGCGATGCAGTACTGCTCCCCTACGTAGCAGAAATCACCAGAAACGCTAGTGTCAAACCAGATGTGGTCACCAAACTGGGCGTTTTCCTGTGAAGAAAGAGATCCTTACTCACTATCCAAGTAGTCTCATTAAACACAGAACTTTCTAATCAGAACCAGACACACGGGGCGTTTAAAACTTCTAAACATCTAAAACTCACAGAACTCTGAGGTGCCAAGTGCATCAGAACACGCACACCACACACACACACACTTACACACACCACACCATCACACACACACACATACACACACAACACTACACACACGCGCGTCACACACCACACACACAACACACACACTCCAAACACACATCGCGCGGCCCGCCACCACGACACCTACACAGCTATAATGTGAGTATACAGAAGACAAAGAAAAACTGCCTGCTAGGCGCTTCCTAACACAATACACAATCTCACCGCATCATCTCTATGCTTTCTATTGCAGCCCTTTTGTTGCATCCAAACACCACAGTTCCCATCCTGTGTATAATGGTGGCAAGTTGACATCAGGTTGTGATGCCTAATATGGTTCTGCATGCAGGACCTGCTTGTCTGGAGCCTTGGCCTTACACGACACACAAAACACACACACAGATTCCAGAACACTACTCACACACGACACGACAGGCTCTACATGCGCAACGCAAGGCTTTAACTTAGCATACGGTTAGACACTTTACTCACACCCACACACATCAACACCAACAAACACACACCCACATATAAAAACCACACACACACACACACACACTTCCAGAACACACACACACACGTAGACCTCCA
>BROE01000003.1:716381-810375 GCA_036571765.1 Plecoglossus altivelis
CCCCCACACCCACACCCACACACCCTCCGTCCCTCCCCACACCCACACACCCTCCCTCCCCACACCTCCCCACCCCCACACACACACCTGCCCCTTGAGTAAGCTGTAGCAACACAGTGGTGGGCAGTAACCAGGAGATCGATGCAGGCACGATGAGTCACTTTGCTCGGAGCTCAGAGTCTCTTAGTCAGTGTTAAGCTGATGACCTGTAGCCCCTGGGGTATCTGTGCCACACAGAGCTAGCAGGTCAGGACAGAGCACACTGCTCCACCCCATCTGACCACAACAAGGCCAATCTTATAAACCCCTCTTTAAGACTATTAGTTGACGTTTCAGTGTTGAAACAGGGTCGAATTGTTCATCTCACAGACCTCAATATTGTTTACTATGTATATACCCAGACAGTGTTAGTTTTTGTTGCTTTCTGATGTTCAAAGGATGTCTTATTAACAGAATAGGATGAATTAATATTATTTTTGGAGCATCACAAATATACCCTGAGCCTCCTCAAGGCCAACACATTCAGGTGCAGAGCACACATCTGTGGTTAGCGTCACAACAAACAAACACAACATCGCTACGTCATCATGAAACTCCACACAGCACGGCACACGACTAGACCTACACGGCACAAGCCAAACAGGCAGCACTAGGAAGGAACACAGAGACAGACGGGACCTAGGAGGAGAGGTCCAAATCTACCTACAGGAGGAAACCAGTCCAGCTCTCCAGCCGGGGGTCATAGTGGGCCCCAAGCCCAGGACTGAGGGCCCCAGGTCCCCTGTAGAGGGTGGGGTGATGGAGGTACACAGAGCTCCTGCGGCTTGGCATGGGGAGGCCCCGGCCTGGCCAAGGACTCCCCACCTTGGAGATGTGGGACAGCCGTCTCCTCTTCATCTGGCTAGACCGCACGTAGCGACCAGCGTCACCCGGCAACAGCCGCGAGGAGTTCCGTCTGAGGCAGCGAGGGGCCCGTATGAGCGGCCGCGATGGCGACGGCACGCTCTCCACCAGCGCCCCTAGAGGCGAGGAGGAGCAGGAGGGTCGGTGGTTGAGCCACCATGAGGTGTCCTCCATCTCCCGCTCTGACAAGCTCACGTCCTCAGCCAGAGACGACGACTCCTCAGAGGGCAGGTCTTCACCCTCTGACTGGCTGGCTTCCTCGTCAGGGCTCAGGTAGTCGCTATCGTCCCCGTCGGGGAGGGTGCTGGAGGGGGACGGGGTCTCGTTGCCTCCCCTCACCTCCACCTGCGGCTCCCCGGCGGGTCCCCCTCCCTCCTCATCCTCCTCCGTCATCTGGATGAGGCTGGCCAGTAGCATGGATGGTCCCAACAGGTGGGTGTCAATGTTGCGTAGCTTCCCTGCCTTCCTGCGCTGCACAGCGAAGCGTGGGTTCATGCTGGGAGTGGTGGTGCTGGAGCGTCGTCGGGCGTAGCTGGACACCTTGCCGTAACGCACCACCCTGGCCAGCCTGCCGCCCCCGGCACAGGGCCCCGGCAACCCCACGCTGGAGCGCCGGCGTTGGGCCAGGGCTGCCGAGGGGAGCCCCACGCTGGAGCGACGGCGGGCTTTGCTGGTTGGCACGGCGACGCTAGGTCGGCGGGAGCAACAGAAGACGTCTTCGGTCGGAGGGTCGTTGTCCTTCCGCTTGAAGTGGCGGCGGAAAAAGGTATCCATAGCGACGGGGACGATCCTTCTTAGATTCTCGTCTCAGGCTGTTGGCGTAGAAACACGTCAGCGAGGGACATGGATTAGAGAGCCCAGACCATCCTAGCCTAGCCTAGCGCAGCCTAGTCTCTTTTAGCTTAGCCTAGCGCAGCCTAGTCTCTTTTAGCCTAGCCTAGCCTA
Organism: Plecoglossus altivelis; assembly: GCA_036571765.1. Classification (NCBI taxonomy): domain Eukaryota; kingdom Metazoa; phylum Chordata; class Actinopteri; order Osmeriformes; family Plecoglossidae; genus Plecoglossus; species Plecoglossus altivelis. The sequence goes on from BROE01000003.1 coordinate 718,230, forward strand.
GCGCAGCCTAGTTTATTTTAGCCTAGCCTAGCACAGCCTAGTCCTTTCTAGCCTAACCTAGCCTGGCGCAGCCTAGTCTTCTTTTAGCCTAGCCTAGCCTAGCCTAGTGCAGCGTAGTCTTTTTTTTGCCTAACCTAGCCTAGCCTTCCCCAGCCCAGCCTTTTTAACTGTCTGAAGAAACAGAAGTTGTAACAAAACAATACCATAGAAGAAGTGTGCAGTTCAGTGCAGCTGTTAGCTGCGGAAGAACAAACATTTCAGACAACACCAGAGCACATCCCTGAGAGTAAACTGTAGTAAAAAGCAGATAATTAAAACACCTAAGCTTAATCCAACCACAAATGTTAGCGAGATGCTGTTATGTCACCAGTGTACCAGCTCCCCCTCCCTGCCCTTGGAGTAAAGACCCAGGCAATAGACCCAGGCAATAGACCCAGGCAATAGACCCAGGCAATAGACCCAGGCAATAGACCCAGGCAATAGACCCAGGCCTGCCTTCCAACTCCTATGCTGCTTATCAAGGCCTAAACACACACACAGAATGAAAATCCCAGACAGTGAGAAACTCTGTGTGATACTTTTCTGACAATTGTTAGCATGTGGCTAGTGAGCGATGGCTAGCTGCAACAGGAGGTTGGCTGTGGCCAGGGTAGGGACGGGGACCAGGGCAGAGGCCGGGGCAGGGCCAGGCAGGGCAGGGACAGGGACCAGGGCAGGGGCCGGGACCAGGAACAGGGACCAGGGCTGGCACAGGGCCAGGGCCAGGGCAGGGACAGGGGCTGGGCCAGGGCAGGGCAGGGACAGGGGCTGGGCCAGGGCAGGGCAGGGGCCGGGACCAGGAACAGGGACCAGGGCTGGCACAGGGCCAGGGCAGGGCAGGGACAGGGGCTGGGCCAGGGCAGGGCAGGGCCAGGGACCAGGGCAGGAGCTCTGGGACCTCCAGAGACACAGAGCTGTTTTAGACATTTGGTCGCTCGTCTCTCGCTCAGTCGTCCTTGAGCACAGACCTTCACACAAAATAGGTTTCTGGTCTCATCAAATCCTGAAAGATTTGTTGATCCAATTAGAGAAAAAAGAAAAGGTCAAAACAGTTCATGATGGAATAAAGAAGCGAGCAGCATGTACTCACAAGGACCTTGTGCATGTGTGACATGCTCCCTCCCCTCTCCATCTCCCCTCTCTCTCCCCCTCCCCTCTCCATCTCCCCTCTCTCTCCCCACCCACCCTCATCTCCATCTCCCCCCCTCTCTCCCCCTCTCTCTCTCCACCCACCCTCATCTCCATCTTGGGGCAAAATCAAATTCTAACCCTGAGCTGAGACTTTGATGATCATCCTCCTGGCTCCATTGAAGGAGGACGCACATGAAAGCAGGTCTCCTTTCCACAAAGGAGGCGCGTGAAGAGGGGCGTCAGAGGGCTTGCGTGAGGAGGGAGTTGAATAATGTGAAGAGGAGGAGGAGGGGGCGGGGGGGGGGCTGTTTCCTCTGCCGAAGCAGACCTACATCCACAGATGACACTGGCAGGGCGGAGCCACACCAAAGGAATACATCAGCTAGAAATAACCAGGAAGCAGCCACTGTGGGTGAGTAACACCTATAGGAGAGGGAGAGGTGGGTGTGAATAGTTCACGCTCAAGTGTTGGGAGGAAGCGTTGAATCTACTTTCATGCAACAGGAAAGAGTGTGTGTGTGTGTGTGTGTGTGTGAGAGGAACAAGGTGGTTCTGCCTTACTTAAGGCTTGATAGATAGAAACCATTCCTCCCACACAAACTACGTCTCTAACAGCAGAATCTGCCAGTGTTGAACATCTGCACCCTGCAGCCTTACGAAGAACCCCCACCCCAAAGAAAAACACACAGAGGAATTATTTCCCTCCGCTTAATGTTTAGAATCCACTGACTATAGTGACACAGCAATCAGCATCATCTCTGACTCAAGAGCCCAGCTGGACAAGTGACCCAGGGGCTGCAGGGCTGCAGGACTGGGGGGCTGCAGGACTGGGGGGCTGCAGGGCTGCAGGGCTGCAGGACTGGGGGGGGCTGCAGGACTGGGGGGGCTGCAAGGCAGCAGGGCTGCAGGGCTGGGGGGCTGCAGGACTGGGGGGCTGCAGGACTGGGGGGGCTGTTCAGTGACTGGGGGAGGCGTGCTTGGTGCCTTGCAGGGATCAGGGGAGGCAGCATCGAATTTAACACCCTTAGTGTCGCGGTGTGAAAATGCGCACAGAGAACCATGCGGAAGGGCCGCAAGTGTGCAGCAGGACTGATAAGCGGGCGTGAGGACGATGGGGCATACGCAAACGGCCGCAAGGCGCCGGCAGACTGGGAGGCGCAGGACGTGAGGGGCTGCAGGGCGGCAGGGACGGGGCCTTCGGTTTCTATGGTCATATAGGTTCAGTCTAGAGACTAAAGGGAATCACAGTGACGGAAGAGATGCAGGGACATCTCCTCGAGGCGGTCCAAACACTGTTGCTGATTTAGTTAGTTTCAGACCACGTAAATATGTAAGAGAAGGGAAGTCCGCTAGTGTGGAGTTGCATAATAAAAAAATAAATTTGTTAAAAAAGAAAGGAAATAAAAAAAAAGCAACAACACCAATTAACTGCTTTTAAGCGCGCTCTTGTTTGATAATTTCTGGCAATATGTTCCGGCCGTTATCAATGGGTGCGGCTAAGCAATGTAGGCGAGACAGAAAAAAAAAAAAGGTTCACAGATTGGCAAACAAAGGTTAGCGCAGGACTGCAGTGGCTAGGGGGCTTGCAGGGTCGTGAGTGGAATGGTGCGCTCCTGTACCAAGGACACAAAAAACCATTACCAAGTAGTGTTTATACAGCTTCTACTGCTTTACATCTTTGCTAACATGCTACAAGTCTGTCAATGCCTACCCTATCCACGTTGACCAAATTGCAGTAGATAATGCCTTTGATGATCCATCACTGTATAGTAGAGGAGTAAATGGCTTGAGCCCGGAAAAACCCAGGGGTGAGAACATCCTCATAACCTTCAGAAGATTTACCAGAAGAGCCCATGGAAGCAAACACATCTTGTATAGTTAGGGCTGTCCCCCACTGCAGGGGCTGAGATTGTGTTCACCAGTCTGATGCCATGGGCCGGTAAGCCCCTCGCTGTGTCGCCTCGGACGGGGTCCCATGGCCGAGCTGCTGTGGTCAGCGTTCGCTAGGGAACCATGAAACTGGCAAATCACTGACCCTCACTCCTGCTCGTCAGATCAGTCATGATCTGTCTCTGAGTACATCGCTAGCCATTTCATTGTAGATCAACATATCTGTGTGATTAGTGTCTACATGCTGCAAGCTCAAAGAAGAGGAGGCAGCCGTTCAGAACACGGAAATAGAATGAAAGAACAAACAAATGGTGAAATAAAAAACCTTACACAGCATTTCTTCTTTTCATGTTTTTCGTCAGAAGATCGCTCATGACTGCTGTGTCCCTGGCAACTAAGACAGGAAGTGAAGAACATTCCTGGAAGAGCGGCAGCTATTCTAGGCTCATCAATCTCAGCAGACAGGAACTCAAAATAGAGCACTATCATAGGAGGGACTATTTGACTCATATTTGTCTGAGTAAGTGGGCCAGATGAGAGGTGCTCTGTCCCCAGAGAGAGACTCACACACACACGCATTCCCCACCCTGCTCTCTCCCTGCTCCCCTGTCTCTCTACTACCCCGTCTCTCTCCCTCCTCGCCTGTCTGTCTCTCCCTCCTCTCCTGTCTGTCTCTCCCTCCTCTCCTGTCTGTCTCTCTCCCTCCTCGCCTGTCTGTCTCTCCATCCTCTCCTGCCTGTCTCTCTCCCTCCTCTCCTGTCTGTCTCTTTCCCTCCTCTCCTACCCGTCTCTCTCCCTCCTCTCCTGTCTGTCTCTCTCCCTCCTCTCCTGTCTGTCTCTCTCCCACCTCTTCTGTCTCTCCTTCCTCCCCTGTCTGTCTCTCTCCCACCTCTCCTGTCTCTCCTTCCTCTCCTGTCTGTTCCTCTCTTTCCCTCAGAGTAAAGCGCTCTGGATGTGGTTTCCCTCAGGTTCATGGGAACACTCTAGGAAATGATCCTGGATAACTGTGCTGCGTCCCACTGTGGTGACGTAGTGACAGGAGATTACCTCACAGACAGGCCTGACCAACGCTAATCGGAACTTCTCTATTTATAGAAACTTTCAAGCGCTTTCAGTTAAAAGCCACACCCTCTGTATATGGTAATATTCAAAACATAAGGTTATTATCTACTGGTAGCAACAGGAGAGAGATGCAGATCAGACGTTTGACATCCTGTTTCATCAGAGGAACATCATCAGCCTGAGTTCAGATGTTAGCTGACGATGTTGTGTGATGGGGTCTGCACCTGCTACTAAATATGCTGAGCTGTTCTCTCTCTCTCTCTCTCTCTCTCTCTCTGCGGTAGGATGATCAGACCCTCGTCTAATCCCTCGTGTTCTCAGACCACAGACCCTTGTGTTCTCTCTCTGGTCTGTCACAATACAGTACACCTTTCTGTCCTCAGTCCCTAACAAAACATTTTAGAGCTAATCTTTAGAAACCTATTTATTGAGATTAGATTGAGATTTCCTTGGTCCTTGAGATTTCCTCAGGACCATGAATCAAAACCTTAGAGTTAAATATTTCTCTGGCAGTCGTGTTTGATGCTTGACACAGGCTGTGGAAAAACACAGTACTGCAATGGCATGAAGAAGTGCCTTCAACACAGTCACAGAGTGCTGGTGTGATGTCATGACCCCAGTTTTACAAGGCACAGGACACTTCAAACCCCACCTGCACATTATTGGTATAGATACCTTGACGGTCCAAAAGGATGAAGTACTTATTTAGTATTATTTTTCTAAGATGAATTGAGTCAAGCTGCAGTAAAGAATTGAGTTATTATTTTACTGATGCGATAAGAAATTGAATTGAATAATAATAATAATACAGAATAAACAGAATAAACTTCAGGCTTTCTAAAATCTGTGACTGATTTCGAAGATGCTTGTGTGAGGAGAGAGCCCATGCAGATCAAACCACTGATTTGATTGAGATCAATTCACAGTCATTTCTGTTAGAGATCAATTCACAGTCATTTCTGTTAGAGATCAATTCACAGTCATTTCTGTTAGAGATCAATTCACAGTCGTTTCTGTGAGAGATCAATTCACAGTCATTTCTGTTAGAGATCAATTCACAGTTGTTTCTGTTAGAGATCAATTCACAGTCGTTTCTGTTAGAGATCAATTCACAGTCATTTCTGTTAGAGATCAATTCACAGTCATTTCTGTTAGAGATCAATTCACAGTCATTTCTGTGAGAGATCAATTCACAGTCATTTCTGTTAGAGATCAATTCACAGTCGTTTCTGTTAGAGATCAATTCACAGTCATTTCTGTTAGAGATCCTAAACAATTTTCTCCAGTGAATGTTAGTACATGTCACAAAGACACACTTCTCTCAATAGAGCCTCAACTTAACTTACAGTGTTGATATGTACTCATTCTACATCCAGGATTGGAACCATTCAAACAGAAACATCACTACATCATCATGCACAATGAGTACAAGGCTTCATAAATGATTTAACCTAAATATTTAAAGCTGCATATTTAGATTTTCCTAAAGACAATAGGATCACGAAACACAACAGTGCAATCACTAAACCAATGAGTACAACAAGCACACAACACAGACTGACCTTTTAGTTCACTTTAATACTTTCTTTCTAAGAGACAAGTAGTTGTATCCAACCTGTGAGTGAGGCGCTCTATCATTCAAGATCTCCACTGTAGTTCAACACAGGCAGTGCTCCCTCGTAACCATAGAGAAGGGAGAGGAGGGGAGAGGGAGGGGAGAGGGAGGGGAGAGGGAGGAAGAAGGGAGAAGTAGGAGGTCCAAAGTGATCGATTAACACCCACCCCCATGCTGGGCGTGCCAGTGTGTGATCTATGGAGAGGGGGGAGAGGGGGGAGAGGAGGGAGAGGGCTGCCAAGCGAGAGAGACTGAGAAAATAGAGTAAGCTGTTGTTTTAAATAACTAGGAGGGTTAACTGGATGAGCTAATTCGCTAAGCCAGCAGCCTAGGAGATAGACCACACAGAAACACAAACAAGTCACATCCAAACACACAATGTCACATGGGCGCCACACAAAACCGCATGTTTGTTTTAAAAGGCTTTAAAAGTGCACTTGCTTTCCTCATCATTAAAAGGGTGCTTATTCACAGTTACATGCAGTATCAAGTCACAGTTTCAGTCAACAGGTTGTTAATCGACACATTACTACATATTACAGCCATACATCCAATATACAGCGTAGCCATATGGTTAGATATACAGTATGATATAATATATAAGGTTTATATCCAGTATATGACAGGAGCATGTGGGAAGACGGTCTATGCGTCAGTGATTTGAAAACAGCTGATGCTTTGTTCTGGTGTGTTTTGATCAGGTCCACTTCACCACAAAGGCGAAACCTGGCCAGACTGCTTCACTCAAACACCACCATCGCGCATGGCATTACCATCATGTATGGCATTACCATCATGTATGGCATTACCATCACGCCTGGCATTACCATCATGTATGGCATTACCATCACACATGGCATTACCATCATGTATGGCATTACCATTATGTATGGCATTACCATCACGCATGGCATTACCATCATGTATGGCATTACCATCATGTTTGGCATTACCATCATGTATGGCATTACCATCATGTATGGCATTACCATCACGCCTGGCATTACCATCATGTATGGCATTACCATCATGTATGGCATTACCATCACGCCTGGCATTACCATCATGTATGGCATTACCATCATGTTTGGCATTACCATCATGTATGGCATTACCATCACACATGGCATTACCATCATGTATGGCATTACCATCATGTATGGCATTACCATCATGTTTGGCATTACCATCATGTATGGCATTACCATCATGTATGGCATTACCATCACGCCTGGCATTACCATCATGTATGGCATTACCATCATGTATGGCATTACCATCACGCCTGGCATTACCATCACGCCTGGCATTACCATCACGCCTGGCATTACCATCATGTATGGCATTACCATCATGTATGGCATTACCATCACGCCTGGCATTACCATCATGTATGGCATTACCATCACGCCTGGCATTACCATCACGCCTGGCATTACCATCATGTTTGGCATTACCATCATGTATGGCATTACCATCACACATGGCATTACCATCACGCTGGCATTACCATCACACATGGCATTACCATCACGCTGGCATTACCATCACACATGGCATTACCATCACGCTGGCATTACCATCACACATGGCATTACCATCACGCTGGCATTACCATCACACATGGCATTACCATCATGTATGGCATTACCATCACGCCTGGCATTACCATCATGTATGGCATTACCATCACGCCTGGCATTACCATCATGTATGGCATTACCATCACGCCTGGCATTACCATCATGTATGGCATTACCATCATGTATGGCATTACCATCACGCCTGGCATTACCATCACGCCTGGCATTACCATCATGTATGGCATTACCATCATGTATGGCATTACCATCATGTATGGCATTACCATCACGCCTGGCATTACCATCATGTATGGCATTACCATCACGCATGGCATTACCATCATGTATGGCATTACCATTATGTATGGCATTACCATCACGCCTGGCATTACCATGATGTATGGCATTACCATCATGTATGGCATTACCATCACACATGGCATTACCATCACGCTGGCATTACCATCACACATGGCATTACCATCATGTATGGCATTACCATCATGTATGGCATTACCATCACGCCTGGCATTACCATCATGCATGGCATTACCACTTCAAGACTCTCAGCTGATGCATTATGGATCAGTTATCCTTATCAAAAAAAAAAGAAAAAACCAACAATTTAGAATTTAAACCTGAAATTTAGCGACTTGTGTTTGTGTTTTTTTGTTGTTGAAAGAATTCAAAAAGTAGTTTGAGGTTTCTTGTTTCCTAACACAGCAGATAATTTCATAATCACCAGCTTGCAGCTCTGCTACCACTGTTACAAATGAGAGAAACACAAAACCTATGTCCAAGTATATCTTAATTACGAGGAGCACTCTCTCTGGAGGCTACACTTGCGTAAAGCACTCTACTTATTGAGAAGGGGATGGGATGGGGCATAGTGTGAGCGCGGAGGGGGATGCCATGGGGGAGCGAAGAGGCAGGAGGGAGGGAAGGAAGGAGAGGACAACTGGAGGTCGCGTGACACAGAAGCTGCTTAGGACCAATTCAAATGCCGAGTGTTTTTTAACATACCACACATTCACCCATAGTCCCTTCCTAAATGAACGTTCTCTTCTTTCAAGACACTTTTCCCTGACGTGTTATAGTTTACAAAGCTTCACAAAAGCCACTGTAACAAGGTTCCCCCAAAAAGTGTGTCTTGACTCGCAGTTGTGGGAGATACAGAGGAAACCCTGTGTGTTGCCCAAGGGGCAAACAGCTTCCTGCCTGCTACCCTCCCCCCTGCCAGTTACCCTATCCTGGGGAAAGACTCACACGCTAAACCAGAACAGACGATGATCAGACCGTAGACACCTGGTCCAGAGTTTCCAGCTGAGGGGACATGCCTACTTTTGCCTCTATCTAACGCTCTAGGACCAGAGCAGAGCTTCTATCCAACGCTCTAGTGCCAGAGCAGAGCCTCTATCCAACGCTCTAGGACAGGGGCAGCCTGAGCCATAGCTATCTAGAACCGCGTACTAGGCCCGGAGCAGAGGAGCTGAGCCAATCTAATAGGAGTATCCAAAGCTGTATGTTTTAAAATCAGCCTCAGGTAGGAGGCGTACCTGCGATTGAGAGCAGAGCCTCTATCTAACGGTCTAGGCCCAGAGCAAAGCTCTATCCAACGCTTCGAGACCAGAAGCAGACCTTATCTAACGCTCTAGAGTGCCCGGAGCCAGCTAATTCGCTAAGCCAGCAGCCTAGGAGATAGACCACACAGAAACACAAACAAGTCACATCCAAACACACAATGTCACATGGGCGCCACACAAAACCGCATGTTTGTTTTAAAAGGCTTTAAAAGTGCACTTGCTTTCCTCATCATTAAAAGGGTGCTTATTCACAGTTACATGCAGTATCAAGTCACAGTTTCAGTCAACAGGTTGTTAATCGACACATTACTACATATTACAGCCATACATCCAATATACAGCGTAGCCATATGGTTAGATATACAGTATGATATAATATATAAGGTTTATATCCAGTATATGACAGGAGCATGTGGGAAGACGGTCTATGCGTCAGTGATTTGAAAACAGCTGATGCTTTGTTCTGGTGTGTTTTGATCAGGTCCACTTCACCACAAAGGCGAAACCTGGCCAGACTGCTTCACTCAAACACCACAACTTCAGACGCCTGGCATTACCATGATGTATGGCATTACCATCATGTTTGGCATTACCATCATGTATGGCATTACCATCATGTATGGCATTACCATCACGCCTGGCATTACCATCATGTATGGCATTACCATCATGTTTGGCATTACCATCATGTATGGCATTACCATTATGTATGGCATTACCATCACGCCTGGCATTACCATGATGTATGGCATTACCATCATGTTTGGCATTACCATCATGTATGGCATTACCATTATGTATGGCATTACCATCACGCCTGGCATTACCATGATGTATGGCATTACCATCATGTTTGGCATTACCATCATGTATGGCATTACCATTATGTATGGCATTACCATCACGCCTGGCATTACCATCATGTATGGCATTACCATCATGTTTGGCATTACCATCATGTATGGCATTACCATCATGTATGGCATTACCATCACGCCTGGCATTACCATCATGTATGGCATTACCATCATGTATGGCATTACCATCACGCCTGGCATTACCATCATGTATGGCATTACCATCACGCCTGGCATTACCATCACGCCTGGCATTACCATCACGCCTGGCATTACCATCACGCCTGGCATTACCATCACGCCTGGCATTACCATCACGCCTGGCATTACCATCACGCCTGGCATTACCATCACGCCTGGCATTACCATCACGCCTGGCATTACCATCACGCCTGGCATTACCATCACGCCTGGCATTACCATCACGCCTGGCATTACCATGATGTATGGCATTACCATCATGTATGGCATTACCATCACACATGGCATTACCATCACGCTGGCATTACCATCACACATGGCATTACCATCATGTATGGCATTACCATCACGCCTGGCATTACCATCATGTATGGCATTACCATCACGCCTGGCATTACCATCATGTATGGCATTACCATCATGTATGGCATTACCATCACGCGTGGCATTACCATCATGTATGGCATTACCATCACGCCTGGCATTACCATCACGCCTGGCATTACCATCATGTATGGCATTACCATCACACATGGCATTACCATCACGCTGGCATTACCATCACACATGGCATTACCATCACGCTGGCATTACCATCACACATGGCATTACCATCACGCTGGCATTACCATCACACATGGCATTACCATCACGCTGGCATTACCATCACACATGGCATTACCATCATGTATGGCATTACCATCACGCATGGCATTACCATCATGTATGGCATTACCATCACACATGGCATTACCATCATGTATGGCATTACCATCACACATGGCATTACCATCATGTATGGCATTACCATCAAACGCCCGGGCCATTTACCACTCTGTTAATGGGCATTAGCCCACTGTCAAGACTCTCAGCCCTGAATTGCGATATAGGATCAGTTAAACTCACTTATGCAAAAGAAAAAGAAAAAACAACAATTTTAGAATTTAAACCTGAAATTTAGCGACTTGTGTTTTGTTTTTTTGTTGTTGACAGAATCAAAAAGTAGTTTGAGGTCTTGTTTCCTAACACAGCAGATAATTTCATAATCACCAGCTTGCAGCTCTGCTACCACTGTTACAAATGAGAGAAACACAAAACCTATGTCCAAGTATATCTTAATTACGAGGGTTTTGTGGAGAATAGGATTCTGGTGGTGGGCTTTGCCGTTACCATGGAGCAAGCAGGAGGCATGGTGACCAGACCAGCCAATTCAAAGCCAGGGTTTTTTAAATTAATAGTCCCTTCCTAAATGAACGTTCTCTTCTTTCAAGACACTTTTCCCTGACGTGTTATAGTTTACAAAGCTTCACAAAAGCCACTGTAACAAGGTTCCCCCAAAAAGTGTGTCTTGACTCGCAGTTGTGGGAGATACAGAGGAAACCCTGTGTGTTGCCCAAGGGGCAAACAGCTTCCTGCCTGCTACCCTCCCCCCTGCCAGTTACCCTATCCTGGGGAAAGACTCACACGCTAAACCAGAACAGACGATGATCAGACCGTAGACACCTGGTCCAGAGTTTCCAGCTGAGGGGACATGCCTACTTTTGCCTCTATCTAACGCTCTAGTGCCACAGGAGAGCCTCTATCCAACGCTCTAGGGCCATAGGAGAGCCTCTATCCAACGCTCTAGGGCCATAGGAGAGCCTCTATCCAACGCTCTAGGGCCATAGGAGAGCCTCTATCCAACGCTCTAGGGCCATAGGAGAGCCTCTATCCAACGCTCTAGGGCCATAGGAGAGCCTCTATCCAACGCTCTAGGGCCATAGGAGAGCCTCTATCTAACGCTCTAGGACCAGAGCAGAGCCTCTATCCAACGCTCTAGGCCCGGAGCAGAGCCTCTATCTAACGCTCTAGGACCACAGGAGAGCCTCTATCCAACGCTCTAGGACCACAGGAGAGCCTCTATCCAACGCTCTAGGACCAGAGCAGAGCCTCTATCTAACGCTCTAGGCCCGGAGCAGAGCCTCTATCTAACGCTCTAGGACCAGAGCAGAGCCTCTATCCAACGCTCTAGGACAGAGCAGACCCTATCCAACGCTCTGGAACAGGGGTCTCCAATCCTGGCTCCTCGAGGGCCGCTGTCCTGAAGGTTTAGATTTCCCTCCAGCAACACCTGATTCTGATGAATGAGCCATTACCAAGGTCTGTGGAAGCTTCATAATGACCCTTTATTCGACTCAGGTGTGCTGGAGCAGGGGAAACACCGAAAACCTTCAGGACAGTGGCCCTCGAGGACTAGGATTGGAGACCCCTGCTCTAGGACCACAGGAGAGCCTCTATCCAACGCTCTAGGGCCACAGGAGAGCCTCTATCCAACGCTCTAGGGCCACAGGAGAGCTTCTATCCAACGCTCTAGGACCAGAGCAGAGCTTCTATCCAACGCTCTAGTGCCAGAGCAGAGCCTCTATCCAACGCTCTAGGGCCACAGGAGAGCCTCTATCCAACGCTCTAGGCCCGGAGCAGAGCCTCTATCTAACAGTCTAGGACCAGAGCAAAGCCTCTATCTAACGCTCTAGGCCCGGAGCAGAGCCTCTATCCAACGCTCTAGGCCTAGAGCAGAGCCTCTGCTGCATCTCCTCTGGTTTCCATCCAGGGAACCGACACTGTGCCGTGGGGAGAGTGAGACACTGTGCCGTGGGGAGAGTGAGACACTGTGCCGTGGGGAGAGTGATGACTGTGCCGTGGGGAGAGTGAGACACTGTGCTGTGGGGAGAGTGAGACACTGTGTCGTGGGGAGAGTGAGACACTGTGTCGTGGGGAGAGTGAGACACTGTGTCATGGGGAGAGTGAGACACTGTGCCGCGGGGAAAGTGAGACACTTTGTCGTGGGGAGAGTGAGACACTGTGCTGTGGGGAGAGTGAGACACTGTGGTGTGGGGAGAGTGATGACTGTGCTGTGGGGAGAGTGAGACACTGTGCTGTGGGGAGAGTGAGACACTGTGCCGTGGGGAGAGTGAGACACTGTGCTGTGGGAAGAGTGAGACACTGTGCCGTGGGGAGAGTGATGACTGTGCTGTGGGGAGGATGACGTATCCTGTTTCAGGTCAACTAGCTGAGACAAATAGACGTGACCTCTAAATGATTTAGTCTGGTTCTAAACAGGACGAGATCTGTAAACACACACTGCGGGCGATGAGTGAGTTAGGGCCACAATCTGTCCGAGGTTTTTGATGATTACAGTTAGTTGAGACTCAGGAGAGCAAACAGGGTTATTGGGGCCTTCATTAAGTCAGACAAATCAACAACTGACCCACATTAAAGAACGTGTAAAGAAGACCACTTATACTGCTGAGATATTTTCTAAATGCATGAAATTAATGTCAGCTATTAAGAATACTGTTCTGTAAAAATCTAGTAAACAGTGGCCATGTTATTTGTACGTAGCAATGCTACCATCTAGTGGGTTGCAAGTATTTCTTGAATTTTCTTTAAACACACAAGTTAGGAAACACGAGTGGATTTTACAGCTTGTTTGTTTGGTGCCTGCAGCTTTGAGGAACGACAGTGTAGTAAGAAGGTGTTACAGCTTGTTTGTTTGCTGCCTGCAGCTTTGAGGAACGACAGTGTAGTAAGAAGGTGTTACAGCTTGTTTGTTTGCTGCCTGCAGCTTTGAGGAACGACAGTGTAGTAAGAAGGTGTTACAGCTTGTTTGTTTGCTGCCTGCAGCTTTGAGGAACGACAGTGTAGTAAGAAGGTGTTACAGCTTGTTTGTTTGGTGCCTGCAGCTTTGAGGAACGACAGTGTAGTAAGAAGGTGTTACAGCTTGTTTGTTTGGTGCCTGCAGCTTTGAGGAACGACAGTGTAGTAAGAAGGTGTTACAGCTTGTTTGTTTGGTGCCTGCAGCTTTGAGGAACGACAGTGTAGTAAGAAGGTGTTACAGCTTGTTTGTTTGGTGCCTGCAGCTTTGAGGAACGACAGTGTAGTAAGAAGGTGTTACAGCTTGTTTGTTTGGTGCCTGCAGCTTTGAGGAACGACAGCGTAGTAAGAAGGTGTTACAGCTTGTTTGTTTGGTGCCTGCAGCTTTGAGGAACGACAGTGTAGTAAGAAGGTGTTACAGCTTGTTTGTTTGGTGCCTGCAGCTTTGAGGAACGACAGCGTAGTAAGAAGGTGTTACAGCTTGTTTGTTTGGTGCCTGCAGCTTTGAGGAACGACAGCGTAGTAAGAAGGTGTTACAGCTTGTTTGTTTGGTGCCTGCAGCTTTGAGGAACGACAGTGTAGTAAGAAGGTGTTACAGCTTGTTTGTTTGGTGCCTGCAGCTTTGAGGAACGACAGTGTAGTAAGAAGGTGTTACAGCTTGTTTGTTTGGTGCCTGCAGCTTTGAGGAACGACAGTGTAGTAAGAAGGTGTTACAGCTTGTTTGTTTGGTGCCTGCAGCTTTGAGGAACGACAGTGTAGTAAGAAGGTGTTACAGCTTGTTTGTTTGGTGCCTGCAGCTTTGAGGAACGACAGTGTAGTAAGAAGGTGTTACAGCTTGTTTGTTTGGTGCCTGCAGCTTTGAGGAACGACAGTGTAGTAAGAAGGTGTTACAGCTTGTTTGTTTGGTGCCTGCAGCTTTGAGGAACGACAGCGTAGTAAGAAGGTGTTACAGCTTGTTTGTTTGGTGCCTGCAGCTTTGAGGAACGACAGTGTAGTAAGAAGGTGTTACAGCTTGTTTGTTTGGTGCCTGCAGCTTTGAGGAACGACAGTGTAGTAAGAAGGTGTTACGTACGCACGGCGGGGAGGAATGCTACTTCCTCGTTTCTATTTTTAAAAGCTGCACTTCTGACCTCCTCCTCCTCCTCGCGAACATCTGCTCTCCTCAGCTCTCCTCCACTGACAGCCATATCTCCTCCTGCTCCTCCTCCATCTCTTCCTTCTGCTCCTCCTCCAGCCTCCTCCACTGACAGCCATATCTCCTTCTGCTCCTCCTCCATATCTCCTTCTGCTCCTCCTCCATCTCTCCTGTCTGCTCCTCCTCCATCTTTCCTTCTGCTCCTCCTCCATCTCTCCTTCTGCTCCTCTCCATCTCTTCCCTGCTCCTCCTCCATTCTCTCTTTTCTTGCTCCTCCTCCAATCTTCTCCTTCCGCCTCCAGCATGAGCGCCTCTTTCCTCCTCCTCAAGATCGTTCTTTATCTTTCCATTCCTCCACCCCTCCTCCGTCAGCTTCCAGCGGTCGTCCCGACTTCCTCTCTTCTCCATATCCTGTGGTTCACTCTTTCATTCCCTTCTTAGACGGACCTCTTTCTCCTTCTCGCTCTCTCTCCAATCTCTGTCTCCCGCCTCTGTCTCTCTTAACCTTTCCCCTCAGGGTCCTAACCTCTTGTCGTTTCCTCATTCCTGGAGAGGTGCCCTCCAGCATTTGCCCTGCTCCCCAAACACTCCTGTGCCTTACACTGTGACAATGACCCTGTTCTATTAATAGAAACAGGCCAGCACACTGACAAAGATAGCCCAGGAAATGGGTCTGTGTAATCCCTGGGTTCTGACTGCGTCACCAGAGACACACACACACACACACACACAACACACACACACACACACAGGATATATGAATGTGAAGTCCACTGTCAGGCCTGTGTGAGTGAGCATACACACCACTAAAGATCTTCCCAGTTAGATTCAGGGTTTGCTTGATCTCATTCATTATTAGTCAAGTCTGCCCCAGTAGAAGAAGAGCTATACAGGAAGAAGTGTTTTTTTAATGAAAAATTTAAAATATAATTACTGCCAAGTCCTGATTTCAGTGTGGGACTTGTGTGTATCTGACAACATGCGTGAAGCTTTAGTTATATTTGTAGGATTTGTAGGACAGTAAATTAGCTTCAGCACAGACAGTTCAGTGGGCAGGCTAGCATTTCTCTAGCGTGTGTGTGTGTGTGTGTGTGTGTGTGTGTGTGTGTGTGTATGAGTGTGTGTGTACACGTGCGCGAGTGTTAGTGGTGTGTTAGCCTAGTATCTCTTTTAGGGCTCTGTCACACCATACCACACCACACCAGACCACACCAGACCTGACCACACCAGACCACACCAGACCACACCACACCAGACCACACCAGACCACACCACACCAGACCACACCACACCACACCAGACCACACCACACCAGACCAGACCAGACCACACCACACCAGACCACACCACACCACACCAGACCACACCACACCAGACCAGACCACACCACACCACACCAGACCACACCACACCACACCAGACCAGACCAGACCACACCACACCACACCAGACCACACCAGACCACACCAGACACGGTCACTCAGAGGCCAGGTGGCAGAGTGCTGTAACACCATCATGATATAACATCGCCCAGAGACCAACCATCATGGTGTAACATTGCCCAGAGTTCAACCATCATGGTGTAACATTGCCCAGAGACCAACCATCATGGTGTAACATCGCCCAGAGTTTAACCATCATGATGCAACATCGCCCAGAGTTCAACTATCATGGTGTAACATTGCCCAGAGTTCAACCATCATGGTGTAACATTGCCCAGAGACCAACCATCATGGTGTAACATCGCCCAGAGTTCAACCATCATGGTGTAACATTGCCCAGAGTTCAACCATCATGGTGTAACATTGCCCAGAGTTCAACCACCATGGTGTAACATCGCCCAGAGATCAACCATCATGATGCAACATCGCCCAGAGTTCAACCAACATGGTGTAACATTGCCCAGAGACCAACCATCATGGTGTAACATTGCCCAGAGACCAACCATCATGGTGTAACATTGCCCAGAGACCAACCATCATGGTGTAACATTGCCCAGAGATCAACCATCATGGTGTAACATCGCCCAGAGTTCAACCATCATGATGCAACATCGCCCAGAGTTCAACCAACATGGTGTAACATCGCCCAGAGTTCAACCATCATGGTGTAACATCGCCCAGAGTTCAACCATCATGATGCAACATCGCCCAGAGTTCAACCACCATGGTGTAACATCGCCCAGAGATCAACCATCATGATGCAACATCGCCCAGAGTTCAACCAACATGGTGTAACATTGCCCAGAGACCAACCATCATGGTGTAACATCGCCCAGAGTTCAACCAACATGGTGTAACATTGCCCAGAGACCAACCATCATGGTGTAACATTGCCCAGAGACCAACCATCATGGTGTAACATCGCCCAGAGTTCAACCATCATGGTGTAACATCGCCCAGAGTTCAACCATCATGGTGTAACATTGCCCAGAGTTCAACCAGCATGGTGTAACATTGCCCAGAGACCAACCAGCATGGTGTAACATCGCCCAGAGACCAACCATCATGGTGTAACATCGCCCAGAGTTTAACCATCATGGTGTAACATCGCCCAGAGTTTAACCATCATGATGCAACATCGCCCAGAGTTCAACCAGCATGGTGTAACATTGCCCAGAGTTCAACCATCATGGTGTAACATTGCCCAGAGTTTAACCATCATGGTGTAACATTGCCCAGAGTTCAACCACCATGGTGTAACATCGCCCAGAGATCAACCATCATGGTGTAACATTGCCCAGAGTTTAACCATCATGGTGTAACATCGCCCAGAGTTCAACCATCATGGTGTAACATCGCCCAGAGTTCAACCATCATGGTGTAACATTGCCCAGAGTTTAACCATCATGGTGTAACATTGCCCAGAGTTCAACCACCATGGTGTAACATTGCCCAGAGACCAACCATCATGGTGTAACATCGCCCAGAGACCAACCATCATGGTGTAACATCGCCCAGAGTTTAACCATCATGGTGTAACATCGCCCAGAGTTTAACCATCATGGTGTAACATCGCCCAG
The DNA here is from genome assembly GCA_036571765.1 of Plecoglossus altivelis. Lineage (NCBI taxonomy): Eukaryota > Metazoa > Chordata > Actinopteri > Osmeriformes > Plecoglossidae > Plecoglossus > Plecoglossus altivelis. Next base: position 735,981 of record BROE01000003.1, read on the forward strand.
AGTTCAACCAGCATGGTGTAACATCGCCCAGAGTTCAACCAGCATGGTGTAACATTGCCCAGAGTTCAACCAGCATGGTGTAACATTGCCCAGAGTTCAACCAGCATGGTGTAACATTGCCCAGAGACCAACCATCATGGTGTAACATCGCCCAGAGACTATCAGCGGCATGGCTGGGTTGTGAAAGGTTCTTGTGTGCCAGTCTACAGGGGTACAGTAAAAGGACATTGTCTTTTCTACGAACAGTCTCCTCATTGTGTTTTCAGTGTCAAACTAACACTAATCAAGTGTCATAGTCACGAATTAAATGTCATTTCAGGTCAGACTTTCCAAGTTATCAGAGCGCCATTGTATGAAGACACTCCAAGTTAGTCATCTCTTCAATATACAAAAATAGGTTGTGTTCTCTGTCCACAACGTCAACCAGGATGATTCACTTGTCAAGGGGGAAAATGATGTTTTGTTTTGACTCCCTGAACCACACTGGCTGAGTAGAAACACCACGTCACACCTGTCTGGGCCTCCCACCATCATTTGCATCGCAACGCAAATGAACACAAACACACACACACGCAACTGCAACCAGTAACCACAAGCACATTCGTACACCAATAAGCACATGTTCGCTCAATCACGTGAATACATTCACATGCAGGGCAAAACAGATGATCAAGAGGACTTGGTACATGGTGTGTGGAAATGAAACAGACATTTCTCAACAACAGCCCAGATCTCTTCAAGTGAATGATGTCATGCTGGTACACATACAAAACGCCACATGCAGTAGGAAACACTCTGTCATCTTACAACAAACACATCTCTTTCACCTCCTACAATACAGTCCAAGACACCATTTTTGATCTTTTCTTCGTGACTCTGTGTGAGTTGAATGTTTGATAAGCAAACTACATCTTTTGAATAAAAACTGTAAACAACCATGGCAGGTTGGGGCCCTGGAGAGGGGAGGACTGGCTGGGGCCCTGGAGAGAGGGGGGCTGGCTGAGGGCCCTGGAGAGAGGAGGACTGGGGCCCTGGAGAGAGGAGGGCGGGGGCCCTGGAGAGGAGGACTGGGGCCCTGGAGAGGAGGACTGGGGCCCTGGAGAGAGGAGGACTGGGGCCCTGGAGAGAGGAGGACTGGGGGCCTGGAGAGAGGAGGGCAGAGTGCTCCTCGCTGCTCCCTGGTTGGACGATAACAAACACACTGACAAGTTTTCATTGGCCGCTGCAGGCTCGTATGAAATTTGTTTTCATCTCAAATGATTTATCTGCCGCAAAAAACCCAAAGCATCAGGCTACCATTTCCGCTGTGCAAAAGACACTGTTCGTCTGCTATCTATTACATCACGATAACTAGATAACCTTCTTCTGCTGTGTGTTCAGCAGCTTCAAGCACCAATCAAGTCTCTGCATCATTGGAAAACCTTGTCTTGATCCCACAGTGTCTATTACTGTGTGTCATCGCTCATCTCATAACACATTCCTCTCACACACACACATGTCCACATGTCATCCAGATCAGCCCAGTAGATGCACCCACAAGGTATAGTATACATTACTGGATGTTAGACTGTTTTGGGACGACCAACATTCTTAGTAAATGTGTTTATAGTGTTGCTAGTCGTGTTCAGTATTGTAGTGTACGTTGACGTATATTGCACTGTCAGCTACATGCTAATACTCCGGCCAGGAGTCAACATGACTTGACTGCATCACTGTGTTGTGATGTGTTCACCTGCTTTCAGGTCAAACCAGGTCAAGCCTTGATGCACTCTCATCAGGATTGTGAGGTCATAGGCATTGTGAGGTCACAGGGATTGTGAGGTCATAGGGATTATGAGGTCATCGGGATTATGAGACCTTCCAGTGATGATCTCAGGTCAGAGAGCATGGCCCACACCCCTTCACAGCCAGGCCCCTCACAGCCACGCCCCTCACAGCCACGCCCCCTCACAGCCACGCCCCCTCACAGCCACACCCCCTCACAGCCACACCCCCTCACAGCCACATCCTCTCACAGCCAGGCCCCCCTCACAGCCAGGAAGTGGTCTGGACGTGCTAGGGCCCAGTCGATTGTTATAAAGCCCTGTGTGCTTACAGCCTAGCAGAAACAAGTCTACTTGTTGTAAGAGAGTTGTTAGTGCTAAGATGGCTCTTTAATAGTCCTCCAATCATAAGATGAACTACTGGTATTAAAGGTCACTTCCTGTACTGAGGACAGGAAGAGTTTAAGTGGCTGCATGCTGGTTTCAATCAGACGTGCCATGATCATATTTACACAGCGTCTTTGTTATGCTGCCAAAACATCTTTTTCCTTTTTTTACCAAACAGCTAAAGCACCCACAGCAGTGAGTGTGAGCTCCGCATTACCAAACAGTTTGGCTATGGTGAAAAATACAGTGAGCTTTAGCATCATATACTTTCATAGCAAAGAGACACATCCTTGAAGGTTGAAGACAGTGTCAGAATTAGTCTGCTTAACTCATCACTTTATGCATGCTGTCATTCTGAGTCGACAGCATATGACTTGAAACGTTCACAAGTGTTCTTCCTAGTCGGTGCCAGTCCAGCCATTAAAGGAAGCTGTCATGCAGACAGAAAATGCTGTTCTCTACTAAAGTGGTTCCACGCCACTGCCTGAATCCAGGTGATCATGGGAAATATTGCGTTACAACTGGCATGGTCACAACACACACAACCAATATCAACAGAATGAACTGCATTGTAAAGACAGTAAAATAACTTACAGCACAGGGTTGTAGATGATTCCTCCTCCTAGTCCTCCACCTTATAGTCCTCCACCCTCTAGTCCTCCTCCTAGTCCTCCACCCTCAAGTCCTCCACCCTCTAGTCCTCCTCCTAGTCCTCCACCTTATAGTCCTCCTCCCTCTAGTCCTCCTCCCTCTAGTCCTCCTCCTTCTAGTCCTCCTCCTTCTAGTCCTACACCCTCTAGTCCTCCACCCTCAAGTCCTTCACCCTCAAGTCCTTCACCCTCTAGCCCTCCACCCTCTAGTCCTCCACCCTCAAGTCCTCCTCCTTCTAGTCCTCCACCCTCTAGTCCTCCACCCTCTAGTCCTCCTCCCTCTAGTCCTCCACCCTCTAGTCCTCCTCCCTCTAGTCCTCCTCCTTCTAGTCCTACACCCTTCTACTCCTCCACCCTCAAGTCCTCCACCCTCAAGTCCTTTACCCTCTAGTCCTCCACCCTCAAGTCCTCCCCCTTCTAGAGTCCTCCGCCCTCCAGTCCTCCACCCTCCAGTCCTCCACCCTCAAGTCCTCCCCCTTCTAGAGTCCTCCACCCTTAAGTGCTGCCAAGGGAGAGAAGATACCAGCGTACTGCCATCACCACGCCACACCGCCAGAGATCCAGGAAGTGACCGTGCAGAAGGGATTAGCTCACAAAGCAAAAGCCTGAGGACACCTCCACCTGTTTGGGTCTGAAGTGCAGCCAGCAAACACAGCCTTGAAGGCCTCCGCATCTCTCCTCCACCCAGATCCTCTCAGAAGACCGGAGGTCGGCACACTAAAGTCCCTTCTCTGCCTCCCAGGGACTCCCACAAGAGCCTAAAAATTACCGTTTTTTAATTAATTGCTCTACCAATCCATTAAAGGCTGCTATATTTAGCAAACCACAGGAGATCGCAGCGAGATTAATGTAACTGCTTGATTAAATTTCAATATGCACTTGTTACCTTTGAATTGACAACATCTTGAGTGTATGTGTCTAGGACCTGACACTGAAACTGTATAATGTTTCAACTGAGACCGAATGAGAAATTACACTGTTGGTTCTTTTGCCCGTTGCTCCGACACACACGCACAGACCTGTGGCCCTCGACAGGTTACCTGGACGCTCTAGAGAAGCTCAACTTGTCCCACATACTTGTCGTTTGAACGTAAAGGTTTTAGGAACAAAAAGGCTATGAAAGCCTGTGTTGTGGTGTGAAGAGTCTGGTGATGGGAGGAGGAAGCAGCTAGCAGGATAAGACCCTGTGCTGCAGGATGGTCAGAGCCACTGTGCTGTGCTGCCACTGTGCAGAGCCTGTGCTGAGCCCAGAGGGAAACACGCACCTGGCTGGGTCCTGGTGATGGGAGGAGGAAGCAGCCAGCAGGATAAGACCCTGTGCTGCAGGATGGTCAGAGCCACTGTGCTGTGCTGCCACTGTGCAGACCCTGTGCTGCAGGATGGTCAGAGCCACTGTGCTGTGCTGCCACTGTGCAGAGCCTGTGCTGAGCCTGTGCTGAGCCTGTGCTGCCACTGTGCAGAGCCTGTGCAGAGCCTGTGCTGCCACTGTGCAGAGCCTGTGCTGCAGGATGGTCAGAGCCACTGTGCTGTGCTGCCACTGTGCTGTGCTGCCACTGTGCTGTGCTGCCACTGTGCTGAGCCTGTGCTGAGCCCAGAGGGAAACACGCACCTGGCTGGGTCCTGACACTACAGAACCTCTGAAATCTACCTGCTGTTTGTTTTGTTCTGTGGGACAACCAAAAAAGAACCATTTGTTTACAGGATCAGCTGCTTGGAACTCGTGATTCGGTGCTGGAGAAGTTTGGAAAATGTTGCCTTGAAAATAAACTCTCACATCACAACATCCATCCATCCATCCATCCATCCATTGTTTACTGCTGATCCCTGGGAGGGATTGCAGTACCGCTTGTTCCCATTTAGGGGTCACGGGTGACTGGTGCCTAACCCAGTAGCTTTCAGGCCACAGGCAGGGTACACTCTGGACTGGGGCCAGCAAGTCGCAGGGCACACATCACAACATGTCGTATGTCACATTACAGCCCAGCGACCACTATCAGTATGTTGTGCCTCTGCCCATAGTGTGAGAGGAGCAGAGTACAGCACCAAACCAAGAGTTACTAAGATGCATCAAATGTTTAAAAAAAAAAAGAAGATAAAGGTGTACGATGACGATCACTGAAACATACTGCAAACGTTCCATAACCGCTTTGTGTAGGTAGTGAGCTGGTGATTCAGAGACACGTAACGCTTCCTAAAGTGGCAGAGAGGTTTCTGCAACGCCAAGGTAGAGCTGAAGAGCTTCCACACGCCTCACTCACCTCCTGCAGAACATGCTTAGCCCAGTGAAGGTCCTGCTGTGGGCGCAGCGGGCAGGCGGGGCGACGGAGGGCTGGTCGGTGCCAGAGGAGGAGGAGGACGAGAGGGCAGAGTTGGAGGGGAAGGAGGGGGTATCTCCTGCTGCCTGTTCCTCCCCAGGCGTCTCCTCCATGGCTTCTGGGCTGTTTTACACGCACGGTTCTCCTACTAGTCCTCCTCTCAGCTCTCGCACGGCGCTAAGTCCACACAGCCCCAGGCAGGGCAGCAACAAGCCATTACCGACAACAACAAAAAAACCCTCACCAACTTACTACGCTTCCCTCGTGCAGGAGGAGGAGAAGAAAGTGAGGATGGGAGGGAAAAACAGGAAATTGACAATTACCCTTCAGTGTCTCTAAATACTTTTTCACACATTCAGTTTTTCACCCGCGACTGCCATGTCACTGGTAATTTCCCTCGTGGTCAACAGTTAGTTCCTCCTCAGCTGTGATTGTCAGCAAGCTGCTTCACTCTTCACCAGAAAGTGGACTCCAGAGGGGTTGCAGCTTTGAAAGTGTTTCTTCTGCGCTCCAGTCACACGCGAGCTGGGGGGACGGTCTCCTGGCTGGGGGGACGGTCTCCTAGCTGGGGGGACGGTCTCCTGGCTGGGGGGACGGTCTCCTGGCTGGGGGGACGGTCTCCTAGCTGGCCTCCTCACCCTGCAACCCCCTCAAAGAGGAAGCCTCTCGCCCAGCTTGTCTGGTCATGTTTCCTGGACAAGCTGCTCGCTCTGTCTTCTTGCTTAGGGTTCTTCGACCACCAGAACACACACTCCCTCCCTCTCTCTCTCTCTCTCTCTCTCTGGCTTACCCAGTTTGGGACAGCATCACCCAATCCAGGAAGTGTTGAAACCCAACTGACTCTCCTGGCTTTCTTTACCTGTAGCTTATTCTTCTCACACCTTTCCTCTCCTGACTCCCTGCCATCTCTCTCTCTCGCACATACTTTTATCTCCGCTCTGTTGCTCTCCCTCGCTCCCTCTCTTTCTCTCCGTCCCTCCCTCCTTCTTCAGGGTCTCTCCCATTGGCCGAGAGACTAATGTGTTTAGGTTGCCACCTACTGGTGGATGGCAAAATGTGTGTAAGTTGAGCAGTGTGGAAATGGGAAGGAATTTAACAAAATAGTTTTCCCAGGTTGCAGCCGTGATACAAGTGAGGAGGTAGAAAAAACAGTCTACACAACAGTAATCTGGGCCCAATTACAAGTGTACAAGGTGTACTACTACAAGGTTTCCGGCTGAGGTTGAACATGTTTAAATGTATATATATATGAAAAACTCTAGAAAACAAGTTCCATATGTCATGATGAAAAAATGCTTGCGACCAGCTAGATGCATGTCTCTCTGCCGGTCCAGAGTGTGTCTAGCTGCATGTCTCTCTGCTGGTCCAGAGTGTGTCTAGCTGCATGTGTCTGCTGGTCCAGAATGCGTCTAGCTGCATGTCTCTCTGCTGGTCCAGAATGCGTCTAGCTGCATGTCTCTCTGCTGGTCCAGAGTGTGTCTAGCTGCATGTCTCTCTGCTGGTCCAGAGTGCGTCTAGATGCATGTCTCTCTGCTGGTCCAGAATGTGTCTAGATGCATGTCTCTCTGCTGTTCCAGAGTGTGTCTAGATGCATGTCTCTCTGCTGGTCCAGAGTGTGTCTAGCTGCATGTCTCTCTGCTGGTCCAGAGTGTGTCTAGCTGCATGTCTCTCTGCTGGTCCAGAGTGTGTCTAGCTGCATGTCTCTGCTGGTCCAGAGTGTGTCTAGCTGCATGTCTCTCTGCTGGTCCAGAGTGTGTCTAGCTGCATGTCTCTCTGCTGGTCCAGAATGCGTCTAGCTGCATGTCTCTCTGCTGGTCCAGAGTGCGTCTAGCTGCATGTCTCTCTGCTGGTCCAGTGTGTGTCTAGCTGCATGTGTCTGCTGGTCCAGAGTGTGTCTAGCTGAATGTCTCTCTGCTGGTCCAGAGTGTGTCTAGCTGCATGTCTCTCTGCTGGTCCAGAGTGTGTCTAGCTGCATGTCTCTCTGCTGGTCCAGAGTGTGTCTAGCTGCATGCCTCTCTGCTGGTCCAGAGTGCGTCTAGCTGCATGTCTCTCTGCTGGTCCAGAGTGTGTCTAGCTGCATGTGTCTGCTGGTGCAGAATGCGTCTAGCTGCATGTCTCTCTGCTGGTCCAGAGTGTGTCAGCTGCATGTCTCTCTGCTGGTCCAGAGTGTGTCTAGCTGCATGTGTCTGCTGGTCCAGAGTGTGTCTAGCTGCATGTCTCTCTGCTGGTCCAGAGTGTGTCTACAGCTGCATGTCTCTCTGCTGGTCCAGAGTGCGTCTAGATGCATGTCTCTCTGCTGGTCCAGAGTGTGTCTAGATGCATGTCTCTCTGCTGGTCCAGAGTGTGTCTAGCTGCATGTCTCTGCTGGTCCAGAGTGTGTCTAGCTGCATGTCTCTCTGCTGGTCCAGAGTGTGTCTAGCTGCATGTCTCTGCTGGTCCAGAGTGTGTCTACAGCTGCATGTCTCTCTGCTGGTCCAGAGTGTGTCTATAGCTGCATGTCTCTCTGCTGGTCTGGAGTGTGTCTAGCTGCATGTCTCTGCTGGTCCAGAGTGTGTCTAGCTGCATGTCTCTGCTGGTCCAGAATGCGTCTAGCTGCATGTCTTTCTGCTGGTCCAGAATGTGCAACGTGCTGTGCTCTCCCTCCCACGTCCCCTTTTACATAAAGAGGGGAGCCCACGCCATCCAGCCCCGCGTGAGCCAGTGTGAGGCCACAGCAAGGCTGAGAGGCCCCGCCCCACGCCAGGCCCACGCAGGGAGCAGCTCAGCAGCGCGTGGCCACCAGACCTCCGGGCAAACGCTGGGAGCAGGAGGTCAGCTGGAGCGTGCTCTGAAGGATGTGCCAAAGTTATTTTTCGACAGCTAATTAAAATGAGAGTTGCAGTGGGTGGTGTGTCAGTTCAGCGAGATGCTGATGAGGATCGTAATCACCTACCAAACGTTCCCTCACTCACTCTGTGTCTCTCTCTCTCTTTCTCCCTTACTCACTCTCTCTATCTCTCTCTCTTTCTCTCTCTCTCTCTCTCTCTCTCTCTCACTCACTCACTCACTTATTGCAGAAAATGTGCAGCTCTCATCTGGTTGTGCTATTCTTACATTTTGTGTCATTATTGCGTAACACCACGCTGGGTTGTGGCCCCTCCAGAGATGGTGTGATGCCCCAGTTTCCATGTGGATTAAAGGTTGTCATGGCAGCTAAACTGTCCCAGATTGAAGGCTGCCCCAAGATGTCACATCTAGTACGATGCTGACAGTTTCAGGCACGTGAAGCGGCCTCAGTTGGTTTTGACAACACACCTGAGCAACCCAGACTGTTACACACCTGGGCAGCACAGACACCCAGACAGTTACACACCTGGGCAAGGCAGACACCCAGACTGTTACACACCTGAGCAAGGCAGACACCCAGACTGTTACACACCTGAGCAAGGCAGAGACCCAGACTGTTACACACCTGGGCAGCACAGACACCCAGACTGTTACACACCTGAGCAAGGCAGAGACCCAGACTGTTACACACCTGAGCAAGGCAGAGACCCAGACTGTTACACACCTGAGCAAGGCAGACACCCAGACAGTTACACACCTGAGCAAGGCAGAGACCCAGACTGTTACACACCTGAGCAAGGCAGAGACCCAGACTGTTACACATCTGAGCAAGGCAGAGACCCAGACTGTTACACACCTGAGCAAGGCAGACACCCAGACTGTCATACCATCCAAATCTGCTAGCGGCCCACGCCGAGTGCTCCCTGTGTTAGGCCAGCGCTGCTCTCTGCTGTGGTCCCATCACAGACACAGTCTCAGACTGTCACAGACTGTCACAGACTGTCACAGACAGCTGGAACAGACACAGTCACAGACAGCTGGAACAGACACAGTCACAGACAGCTGGAACAAACACAGTCACAGACAGCCTTTAATAGGGACAGTGACAGACACAGTCACAGACAGATGGAAAAGAGACAGTCACAGACACAGTCACAGACAGCCTCTAATAGGGACAGTCACAGACACAGTCACAGACAGCCTCTAATAGGGACAGTCACAGACACAGTCACAGACAGATGGAACAGAGACAGGAGTCCCAGACTCTTGGGGGGCATGTTTGGGGCAAACTAGCGCTCAAGATGGTTTGGGGCTCCATCTAGTGAAGACTTAGGGTATGTCATGCGTTGGGGTTAACTTGTTAAGGCTGACCAATTACGGACCACTTTCTTATCTCGTTTTCTGGGTCAAAAGCAAAATGAGATGTGAAAACTAATATCAGTAGTCTTACAGCCATGAAGCCAGTCAGACATGAGAAGACTTTGATAGGGCCAACGGCAGGAAAGAAAAAAACTCTTAAATTAAATTCAGAATTAGAAGTTTAAACGTCCCACCTCATAACCAAGCACGAGAGCCTAACAGTCAGTTTCTAGATGATTTGCTTGTACAGCAAGAGAAATCCATATAATCTTCCTTTTCTTTTTCTTTTTTCGAAAACACCCACACAGAACCCCACGCAGAGAGAAAGAGCCTAGAGACTAGAGAGAGAGAAAGAGATAGAGAGAGAGAAAAAGAGATAGAGAGAGAGAGAAAGAGAGAGTAGAGAGAGTAGAGAGAGTAGAGAGTGTAGAGAGAGAGAGAGTAGAGATAGAGAGAGAAAGAGAGAGAGTAGAGAGAGAGAGTAGAGAGAGAGAGCAGAGAGAGCAGAGAGTACAGCGAGTAGAAGAGAGCAGAGAGAGCAGAGAGTACAGCGAGAGTAGAGAGAGAGAGAGAGAGAGAGAGAGAGAGAGAGAGATAGAGAGAGAAAGAGAGAGAGTAGAGAGAGCAGAGAGTACAGCGAGAGTAGAAGAGAGCAGAGAGAGTATAGAGAGAGCAGAGAGAGTAGAGAGAGAGAGCAGAGAGCAGCAAGAGCAGCAAGAGCAGAGAGAGTAGAAAGAGAGCAGAGAGAGAAGTAGAGAGAGAGAGTAGAGAGAGAGAGAGCAGAAATATTTCACTGCGGCAGCAACGACACAACGACTGGAAATATGGAGTCATGGTTAGGAGGATATGTTTGCGTCTGAAATATGTTCTCATGGACAGATCAACATCTTTACCATGCAAAATACTACAATAATTTAAAAGCGGTAGATATTAAATCAGGTCAGATATAAGAATGTGTCAAACACACCTGTGACATATTTGCCTGGCGCCAATGGAAGCAAATCCTGTTTGTTTCCTCATGTTTCTTCGCAACGATTTGATTACCTAGTTCGACCAGATCAGTATTTCCTTGTAACAGAAAAGTCCACCAGCATCCTCAAGAGATAAAGGCGTGCACACTACTTTTGTACTTCTCTAATGAACAAACTTCCTCTTGGTTTCCAACAAATACCTTCCGTAAAAAAGGTCATCTAACAGTTCGAAAGCATTTGTAACTTCTTGTCTAGTGTTATTTGAGAGAGAGAGAGAGAGAGAGAGAGAGAGAGAGAGAGAGAGAGAGAGAGAGAGAGAGAGAGACAGAGACAGAGACAGAGACAGAGACAGAGACAGAAACAGATGGGGAAAGAGAGGCAGAGAGAGACGAACATTAATTCCTGGTTGGAAAATCAACAGTTCTATCTAGCAACAGAAATATGATCATCCACACAGCTCAGTAAGACAACAAATCATGAAAATGTTTTAAAAGCTGCAACTGGCTCCTCTAGCGTGATGCCATCACCCGCCTTTTAGACCAACTTCCTTTCCGTCACATGGCCCAATCTGGTGATACGTTAGTGAGGATAAGGAGTCCTTTCAGCCTGGGCGGAGGGCTGTTTAGCCTGCCAGCCATGTGGTCTCGGGGCTCTTGTTGTTGAGAATCAGGATGTGATCAACAGGCCGTATTTCAGGCCCACTGTGACAAGGCATGGGTTGGTTACGAGGGAACACACGAGTGTTTCTGTGTCCTTGTCTGGCAATAACTGGCCGTGTGTCTGCTGTGTTCATCATACCAGCAGCAGTAGCAGTAGCAGTAACAGTAGCAGTAGCAGTAGTAGCAGTAACAGTAGTAGTAGCAGTAGTATTAGCAGTAGCAGCAGTAGTATTAGCAGTAGTAGTAGTAGCAGTAGTAGTAGCAGTAGTAGCAGTAGTAGCAGTAGTAGCAGTAGCAGTAGTATTAGCAGTAGCAGCAGTAGTAGTAGCAGTAGTAGCAGTAGTAGCAGTAGCAGTAGCAGTAGTATTAGCAGTAGCAGCAGTAGTAGTAGCAGTAGTAGCAGTAGCAGTAGCAGTAGCAGTAGCAGTAGTAGTAGCAGCAGTAGTAGTAGCAGTATTAGTAGCAGTAGTATTAGCAGTAGTAGTAGCAGTAGTAGTATTAGCAGTAGCAGTAGTAGCAGCAGTAGTAGCAGCGGTATTAGCGGCAGTAGTAGTAGTAGCAGTAGCAGTAGTAGTAGCAGTAGTAGTAGTGGCGGTATTAGCAGTAGTAGCAGTAGCAGCAGTAGCAGTATTAGTAGCAGTAGTAGTAGTATTAGCAGTAGTAGTAGTAGCGGTATCAGCAGTAGTAGCAGCAGTAGCAGTAGTAGTAGTAGTAGTAGTAGTAGTAGTAGTAGTAGTAGCAGCAGTAGCAGTAGCAGTAGCAGCAGTAGTAGCAGCAGTAGTAGCAGCAGTAGTAGCAGTAACAGTAGTAGTAGCAGCAGTAGTAGTAGCAGTAGTAGTAGTATTAGCAGTAGTAGTAGCGGTATCAGCAGTAGTAGCAGCAGTAGCAGTAGTAGTAGTAGTAGTAGTAGTAGTAGTAGTAGTAGTAGCAGCAGTAGCGGTAGCAGTAGCAGTATAAGTAGTAGCAGCAGTAGCAGTAGTAGTAGTAGTAGTAGTAGTAGTAGTAGTAGTAGCAGTAGTAGTAGCAGTAGTAGTAGCAGTAGCAGTAGCAGCAGTAGCAGTAGTAGTAGCAGTAGCAGTAGCAGTAGCAGTAGCAGTAGCAGTAGCAGCAGTAGCAGTAGTAGTAGCAGTAGTAGTAGCAGTAGTAGCGGTAGCAGTATAAGCAGCAGTAGCAGTAGCAGTAGTAGTAGCAGTAGTAGTAGCAGTAGTAGCGGTAGCAGTATAAGCAGCAGTAGCAGTAGTAGCGGTAGCAGTATAAGCAGTAGTAGCAGTAGTAGTAGCAGTAGCAGTAGCAGCAGTAGCAGTATTAGCAGCAGCAGCAGCAGCTCTATGTCAGACCAGCCCTCAGGCTATGGGGATGGAGGAGGGATGAGTGGTTGTGCAACAGACAGCAGCACAGCTCTGCAAACAGCCAGCTACATCTCATAACACACCCGCACACACAGACACCCACAACTATCTGTTCTGATGAGTCGTTAAAGCAGAATCCTGCAGTGGTCCAATCCTCTCCTGCCATCGCCCTCGTCATCTGAGAGGCCTGATGGGGGGGGGGGGGGGGGGGTTCATAGTTTGACTTTTTTCATGAAATAGACCGATTGTCTGAGCAGTTCCCTTCCAGTGAACGTCTCTTCTCCCTGTCAGGGCCCGGCAGCACATGGCTGGCCCGGTCAGACCGGCGCTTGAAGCAGAATCAGCGGTTTGCTGCTGTAAGGTTCTGACAACATCACACTGAGAGGGAAACTGAGAGACAGCTGCCTCTGAAAACAGGTGTTTCTGCTGTTAGTGTTTCTTGACTGTTCAACACCAACCACATCAAACGCAACACAGCAGCAATATGCCGTCCGAATACGCCAACACACAGACAGAACTCTCTGGAAAGAACCTGTCAATGGTAAAGCTTACAAACTTATTACAGCACATTTCTAACATCTATTCTAAGTTGATAATAGTACACGTGTGTGATGGCTTCACTCTGCTCAGTGATACCAAAACACATAGTAGACAGGTACACCCCTCTCTCTCCTTTCTCTCCCCCTCCCTCCCTCTCTCTCTCTCTCTCCCCCCCTCCCTCCCTCCCTCCCTCCCTGCCTCCCCCCCTCCATGTGCTGTGGAGTAGATGAGCAAGGAGATGACACCTCCTGGAACAGAGCAGAATGCAGCTGCGTCCATCAGCGTGGGCTGAAGCCCACCTCCCTCTCTCAGCCACGCAGCCTGGACGCACACAGAACACAGCTCCCATCATGTCTTATGTAAGAGCCAGGGACTGGGCCGGTCTCCAGGAGGAGAGGACGACTACCTGGGCCATAACAGAAGCTGAGACGGAGCGTTTTAAGGCTTCTCTCACTCAGCGTCAGTGTGGTTCTTTATTGATCCCTTTAGAACATAGAATGTTGGTACTACATGTAGAAACACAAGTACCAGGAGGTTGTGTGTTAAGAACATCTCTAGTTTGAAGATCATTTCCCCCCCTAGATTTACATCACCTGTCTGACACATTTATAAACACACATGGGGTTTACGTTTCCCTGAACTCTCAATCACGACCACCACCTGATGACCTGCTCAGACAGAGACAGAGAGAGACAGAGACATAGACAGAGAAAGACACAGAGGGAAAGCGAGAGAGAGAGAGAGATAGAGAGAGAGACAGACAGACAGACAAAGAGAGAGAGTAGGGTGCAAGGCAGCAAAGGAGACAGACAGACAGACAGACAGAGAGAAAGACAGAGAGAGACAGACAGAGACAGAGACAGAGACAGAGAGACAGAGAGACAGACAGTTGGGTGCAAGGCAGCAAAGGAGAGGCTAATTAAATCAGTGAAGGAACAGAGAGGTGGAGAACAGAGATGGAGAACAGAGATGGATTGCAGAGTCAGCTGGAGAGACTGTCTGGTAAGGTCCCAGAATAGGTCTACACTTTCATGTCAAGTGAACAGCTTCACCTCAAACAAACCCTGTTCTGTATGAAATCAATGATCAAATTAGCTCCTTTTCAATATTACAACCAAAAGCACACTGTCATGTTATAAAGACAGGAAGGAGCAGGGCACCTAAACAGCAGCACAGACCCTCACTAAGTTAATAATCAGTCTTCTATTAGTCTGCCTTTTCAGAGATGCATGGTAATATATTGAGGTCTTGTTGTCTTACATGTAAATATAACTGAGCCTGGACCTGGAGCCTGGATCTGGAGCCTGGATCTGGATCAGGCTGATAAATTAACCTCATTTGGGGGAAGGTGCTCTGATGTGCAGAGCACAGGTGCCTGGATAACCCCAAACAGCAGCTCAGCCACGCCCCTTCCTCCCCCTGACCACGCCCCCTCCTCCCCCTGACCACGCCCCCTCATCTGCCTGACCAAGCCTCCCTCAACTACACTATCTCGCTGCAGGGACGTGCGATGGGACCAGCAAATTAAATTAAAAGGAACCTGGAATCCCATCTAAGTGCCAGGTCCCTCTCTCTCCGAGTGGCTGTCTGTTTTCAGGGTGTATCTGTGGGTTAGCTCCCAGCTGCTGCATCTTCCTGCAGCTCTTATATTTACTGTGTTTAATTTTAGCAAATCAGGAAGTCAATAAAATGAAAGGTGCTTTTTGGAGTATTTTCAAAAGCTGAAACCTGGTTTCACATTCATCTCTGACCACTCTCCGTCTCTCTTAGAACAACACTCTCCTCCTCTCTTAGAACAACACTCTCCGTCTCTCTTAGAACAACACTCTCCTTCTCTCTTAGAACAACACTCTCCTTCTCTCTTAGAACAACAAGTCACAACAACAGGTCTCTCGGCAGGATATGTCCTAGTCCCACACTTTGTTCCATCCTCAACACCTGATTACATGGCAACAGTGAACATTGATTTCCTCCAGTCGACTGATTAGTCTTAAAGTCCCCCAGAACTCGCTGACTCACTGATATCACCCACTTAGGCTTCTTAACAGCATAACTGCCTCAAAAAAGAGCAATTATGCCATTCCGTGTTTTTTATAAAACCAAACTATGCTCAACTTTATAAGAATATCAAAGTTTTCCCCCCCAAATCAACCATGAGTGCATGAAACACATTTCATCAGTTTTAAGAATTAAGCAAACTCTTATTTGGGGGAACACACCCCGCTCCCCCAACACACACTCTGTTCCCCCGACACACCCCACGCTCCCCCAAACACACACACCCCGCTCCCCCAACACACACACTGCTCCCCCAGCACACACACACACTGTTCCCCAACACACACTCTGCTCCCAAACACACACTCTGTTCCCCCCAACACACACACTGTTCCCCCACACACACTCTGTTCCCCAAACACACCCCGCTCCCCAGCACACACACTGTTCCCTAAACACACACTCTGTTCCCCCAACACACACCCTGCTCCCCCAACACACACTCTGCTCCCCCAACACACACTCTGCTCCCCCAACACACACTCCTGCTCCCCACACACACCCGCCCCCAACACACACTCTGCTCCCCCACACACACACCTCTGCTCCCCAAACACACACTCTGCTCCCCCAACACACAACCCCAACACCACACACTGTTCCCAAACACACACTCTGTTCCCCCAACACACACTCTGTTCCCAACACAACTCTGCTCTCCAACACACACACTGTTCCCCCAACACACACTCTGCTCCCTAAACACACACTATGTTCCCCCAACACACCCCACGCTCCCCCAACACACACTCTGTTCCCCCAACACACACTCTGCTCCCCCAACACACACTCTGCTCCCCCAAACACACGCTCCCCACCTCGCCCCAAACACACTCTGCTCCCCCAACACACCTCCCCCACACAACACACACTGTTCCCCTAAACACACACTATGTTCCCCCAACACACACTCCGCTCCCCAACACACCCCACGCTCCCCCACACACACACACACTGTCCCCCCAAACACAAAACACACCACCTCTTCCCCAACACACACTCTGCTCCCCAACACACACTCCCCACAACACACCGCTCCCCCACCCACTCACCAACACACACTCCACTCCCCCAACACACACACTGTTCCCCCAACACACACACTGTTCCCTAAACACACACTCTGCTCCCCCAACACACACACTGTTCCCCCAACACACACACTGTTCCCTAAACACACACCCCGCTCCCCCAACACAGATGGCACCATGAAAGCGGTAAGGGGCTTGAAAGTAGCATGAACACACATGCAGACACACACACACACGCACGCACTCACACACACACACACAAAATCTGTTAAATCAAAGTACATTTGGGTTTGACAATGTGAAGCAAAACAGCAGGACTACACAGGGCTCTTTTTCAAAAGACTACAAGACTCAGCTGAAACACAAGAAACAAAGACATAGGTGACTCATTCTCCTATTGAAAGCAACGTTGTGGTCTTAACATTATTAACCCTCTATAATTAGCCTTTTAAAGGACTCTCAAAAGGATATTATTGTGTAAGTGGGAGATGATTGATTTGGTTGACTATTCTGATGACAGTTATGGAACAGAGACCACAGACAGATGCCTGTTAATCGGGTTAATGTGTGAACACGAACTGGAAATCACTTGGGAGATAGTCCCTTTATTGGGCTACTGTACCTGCTATGACTAGCCTCCCGATACGGACACACAATTATGAGCAGAATAGTCGAGTTTCCATTATATGGCGATTTTCCACCCCACCCTCTTCTCTTGTACAAGGAAGTCAGTTTGGAAACATAGACTATTCATAAAAGGGAAGAACAATAACACCAGTCTTAAGTTGGCGTGAAAGACCGTAGTAAATATAAAAGTTAAAGAGTAAATTGTGGCCATTCATTCATTTAAAAACAAAATCACGATTCGCGTTGACACCAGTCATTCACTACAAACTGTTCAAAAGTTTAAGCCTATAGTCAGGGTCGTGCTTCGTATTTTCGTTGACTGAAGGAAGAAGCCCCCAGGTAATTAACAGGAGACGGTCCTGAATTACGGGACTTAGCCTACCTGTAGGAGAGCTGTTTTCGCAAGGCGAGGTGCATGAACTCGTTCTCCATCTGATTTTCTGTCGGTGTCATTCTGAAGGCTCCTTTCCGTACCTTTCCGGACATGTTTCTTACCGAACTCTCCATATCGACAACCCCAAACTGTTGCCTGTCGCTCTCAACATCCTCCTCTTCGATAATCTTCCCCAGCCTCGTGTTCGCCATCTGTTGTATTGGCTACAGTCTGTCTGGAGTAGGAGAGTGTGTATAGTTTTGCCGATCGCACTTCTTTAAACACCAAACAATTCCCAAAGCGACACGCGTGGCACTGTTGTCGCAAGCGCACTCTGTAATGAGCGCATTTACTTGAGCCCGCTCATGAATTAGTGCTAGTGAAATAGTGAAATGCTGGGAAGATTGCCAACTCCAATAATGTATCCTTGAAAAACGACATTCTTTGTCAATCAAGCCTCTCAAACTTGAAACCATCAACTACTTTAGACAGGTATACGGGAAACTATTATATAGCCTTCTTGTGAAATGTCATACTGGAAAATACATTTTGTAAATACAGAAAGACCCAACGTTTTTTTGGTTTATAAGGCAATGTGTATAGGAGTATAGATGTCCCTATCTATTTAAAAAAAATCACGTTAAAAATTCTACTCTAGAGGCCATGCAGCAATTCAGTTTTCAATCAAACAATGACATCTAGTGGCGCATCTGAATGCTCTGGATTTTACCAAACTACGGGATTCGTTAGTTTTTTTTAAAAAAGAGAAAACTAGAAAAAGCTACTCCCATGAAGTTAATTATGTTTGGAAATAAACCCCACTACTTTGATTTGCCATTTAGACTCTTGTAATCAAACCCTGCTCAAAATCAATTCCACCGTGGATGAAGACGCTGTGATGTGAAACAGAGATGGATGTTTTTCTCTGTGTTCTTATGACAGAAGCCCACGAGGATACCAGCGTCTGTATGACAATAAATGTAATACTACTATCTAAAAAAAACGTGCGTAAGAGATATGTTACTGTAAATCAAATTGTCGTTGCAAATATTAAATAATTGGCCAAACCAATTAACAATGAGTGTATTTGACAGAGGGCAGTATACCAAAGATAAATAACGAATGGATTGTTACTGCATCGCTCTTAGTTCACAAACGTAAACACGAAAGAGGGCCCATTAACTGTTTCAAATAAAACTCATGACCTCCACTGGAGGTGTTCAGTGACAGTTTCAATAGGCAATTAGCAGGGGTGAATCGTTATTAGTTCTATTCACATCGATCAATACACAAGTAGGAAGGCCTCCATCTTGAGACGATTCTCCTGGATTTCATCAGTACATCACCTCTTTCAGTTTCTGTTAATCTGGAAGATAACCCCTAGCAACACTGAAACAATCCCTAGCAACACTGAAACAGTGGTTTTTCACATGGATTCCCTGTGACACACCTAGGCTACCACATGCCCTTCGCTGTCAATCTTATTATTTATTTGATTATGTTTGTCCTCATTTCATCAGCGCTCTTTGACAGCTTTGTATCGGAAATGTGTCCTGACAACGGTGAATATATGTATATAGGCTAAATACATATCGGTCATAAAAAAATATAGGCTCATTTAAGTATATCTGTTAGCCTTCTTCTTGAGAAACTTAACCTACAATATCTGGCTGTGTTGTAGGCTACTGTAGTGTGTCAACAACGTTATAATAGTAACACTCTCTAAAGGTTGTCCTCGATTTTGCACGTGACTCGCTATTTCACTAATGCATAGGCTATATATATACTTCACATCCCCACTGCTGTTCTGTGTACAAAACATGGCGCGATGAATAAAGGCCGCGTGCCCACGCCTCATTCAGACTCTCTCTTACATCACCAGAAATCATGTGCAACGGTTCAGCATCAAATTCTGTTATTAATACAACGACTTTTGTCAAGTCGCCCTTTCAACGCACAACAAAATGCATATGACAAAATAGAGTGGGTGGTTTGTAATCGACAAGATGAAAACAAGTGACGCAATTATTGATTACGAGAAAAGGATCTGGGAGGGTGCAGGATGGGGCCATGGCAAGTCGAGACAGCAACAAATTGCTCCGCGTTCTTTTCGTTGAGTTGTATTGAGTGCTACTTCTCTCCAGATGAGTTTCACCGAGTTTACATCCGGGTTTTTTCCCTAGGCAATGGGAGGCATAGTACCCATGTTCCTTAGGCAAAGTGAAATAAATTCGCCGCACCGTCACAAAAAATAGTTCGCTTCTCAAACACATTTTCTCTTCGCCTTGTGCAACTTATCGATTCCCAGTAGCTAACTTTAACAACATTATAACTCCCAATTGATCGATCAGATGTAAAAATATGACAATCGTCACATTTGTAAAATAGTTTTCTACCCCCTTTTCTCCCTCCTCTTGAGCGCAGTGATAGGTGTTGTGCTCAGGCTGTGGTGAATGAGATTGAAGAAGAGTTCTTGTTTTGTATCTCAGTTTCTCTCTTTTTTGACAAATTGAATTTAAACAAATTAGAAAATAGTACGGATATCTCATACTCTGCTGGGGAGACAGCGGTTGGACATTTGCATGATAATATTGTATCGGGGGTTCGGTTGAGAGGTCTTGGGTTGTTTGTAAATATTTATTTAATTAATTTCTGAGGAGAGGAGGTCTGCTGCTGCTTAAGTGAGTAGAGGAGAGTAAGTACACATTGGGATCTTTTTATTATCATCCCAACTTTCATTTTCATCGTTTCTCTTCCCTTCCGTGTCTTTCACTCGTACGCCTGTATCGCATCCTGGGTCATTATAGAGAGAGTGGATGCCTTTTTTGCTCACTGCAATTTCTTATTATAGGAGTTGGGTAATATTCTCTAGCTAGCGAAGTGCACTGCTATTGGAGGGCAGCGGACGGAGAAAGGGGCCGATTCTAACTTGTAACCACCAGCTCGAGCTTGTTTGCGATAATTTGATCAAATTACTTATTTCGATACTGGTCTGCGTTTTTGATTCTTTCTTTTCACTAGCCATATTTAATATTAGCATTAATTAGCTTTGATGTAAGTTAGCTAGTAAGATGGTCCTCAATGTGGCTTTTGACAGCTAGCTAGCTCGCTAGCTCACGTTAGCTCAGTGGTGACAGACTCACTGCTGTGCCGTGAAAGCTGCTCGCCCAGGCTCGACTACCACTAGCCGGTTATTTAGCTACTTGCTGCTAAGCGGCTATTCATTATCGTAGTTCTCAGGTAACATTTTATAGGCATTCATACGATGGGAGAAAGTCCCAGTTTGAAATTAGTTGAGGATTTATAAAGTAAGTGAAGACCCCCATCACTCAAACCTCGCTTGCACTAACTACATTCTACAAGGCAATTAGCTGGCCGATAGGAGCGAATGTAGAGTTGCGTGAGAGCTTGCATAGCGCAAGATGGCCATTATAGGACTCGCGTTAAAGAACGTTATAAAGGGAAGGTTTGAGCAATAGCGATACAACCCTCAAAGTACCTCAGCGTATCAACAACATTCTGAGCAACCATGCATTTCTATCTGAAACCGCACATTTTAAACGTCTTATGCATATGAAGGCTACAGGCCAATCGACGAGCACCGATGCTTTTAAGTTTCATCTAACTTATCGTTTGACCCCCAGACCATGTGGTGCTTGATTAGCCTAAGTATTAAGGACTCAAGTCGTATGAGTGAATGCCATCACGACCAATACGCATTGTTGTTGTTGTTTTTAAAAATACGGCTGATAATAACATACGGTTTGTAGTTACATCCCCATATCATAATAACGACACATGCTACAATCAAGACTTTGTTTTAATCTTTAGTATAGCAGTATATAAAAGTCCTAGATTCATAGGAAGAGATCATCGGCCACTACTGTTGGACCGTGAACACCTGAAACCACATGCGTGGATTAGGTGGCATTCAACTATCAGAGTAGTTTGGCGGCTCAATGCACCGCTTAACAAGACCGTGAAGAACCATCTCTTGAAATAATATCAACATGTCCGCTTTGCTTTGATGAATGTAGATGAAGGGTAATCTGTTTAAAATCTCCAGAACAAAATTGAGATGAAATTGGAATGTGGCTCTGTTGATGTCGGTATTTTATTGAGTAGATTACTTGTATTTATTTATTTACTCCAGTCTACACTGGTTTTATAAACAAACCCAAGGTACAAAACAATATTAAGATTTTGATCTCTTAAAATCACATGTTGTAGTCATAAAAAATGACAAGCGTAAAGGTAGACTCCTGGATGTTGCTTATCTGAACAGGTTGAGGACTGAATTTAGCTGCACAGAATACTGATTTACAGTGGAGAACAAAACTGTCTACATAGCTGTACTTGTATGTGTCTAGATGAAACGGATTACCGCCACTGTTCAACATCAGATTAGTATCCAAATCAAATTCATTTTCCAATTATAAACCGACTTAATAAGGGTTTTCACATATGTTACTCTTCTTTGGTTTGTCCCTAAGCCTTTGTACTGTAGAATGTCCAGAGGAATTCTAATGAAGTGACGGAACCTTTTAAATGATAGATGTCATCTCGTAGCCGACCCAGAGAGGAGGCGTGCCCAATCAGCCTGGATAGAAATGTTTTTCAAGCAAATCAGAAGGCCAATCTCGTTTTTTAATGATCTGTTATGGATCTGTTATGGTTTAGGAACCTTGCTATTGGTGGAGACAGGTGGTTGGGGTCTGAAGGTGGAACTAAGTAGCATCATAGCTAGCACTGGACAGCAGGGGGCTAGCTGGCACTGGACAGCAGGGGGCTAGCTGGCACTGGACAGCAGGGGGCTAGCTAGCACTGGACAGCAGGGGGCTAGCTAGCACTGGACAGCAGGGGGCTAGCTAGCACTGGACAGCAGGGGGCTAGCTAGCACTGGGCAATAGAGGACTAGCTAGCACTGGACAGCAGGGGGCTAGCCAGATTCAGCCATTTAGGCTAACGTCTTTTAAAATAGTTAGAACATCAACCAGTAGCTTTTCCTGTTCAGTTACAGTACAAATTGGGTCACACATAGCCTTCTGTGATGTTCTGAATGTCTCCTCAGAATGTGCTGTTAACTTGTAGAGCTGTTAGTCTTCATCTGACCTTGGCAATGCTACTGTGATGTGTCTCCAGCGTGTGGAAGAGGTTGAGCCATCTTCAAAGGACTGAAAGTGGAGTGTTTGGATGTAACCGGCCTCATGTTTCTTCTGTGTTGTAGGGAATCGGAGGCCAGGCTCTCTGTCCGAAGGTGAGTCCTGCGGCAGCTCTTGTTGTAATTGTCCTGTTGGCTTGCAGCCTTGGCCTGGAAATCAATTGGACCGGACGTCTGTAGCAGTTCTCAGACAGGCTCTCTCCCTGCTCTCTGGTTATTGTTGTGCTTTGAAACCAGCCAAATATATGCTTTTGTGAACTCGGTCTAGTCTGTCATTTTACAGAGCTTGTAATATTCAAGTTCTTTGTTTACGCTTGCATGCTGAGTGTAAATCCCAACTCTTAAGACAGAATTATTGGCTCGTTTATCATTGCGTAATGATCCACTAAATGAGATTGCTCCTCTCTCCCTTACGGCATCATACCCCATGGCTTCTGAATCATTAAGCTTTACACAGAGGCCCACCACTGCAGCCGTCAGCCAGGGGGCTGAGATGTGTTCAGGACAGTCACAGCAGTATGATCCAGTCGGATCACACCTCCTGTTCCTCCCATGATTACACGCCATGTTGTTAAAGGATAATATCTTGTTTTTCTGCGCAGCGGCTCTTTAATGCTTCAGTTGGATGGTATTCAACCTGGAGACGGTGTGAAGGTACATTTATTAACATCTGCATGTAAATATTCGTCCGATATCTTCAGACGCTCAAACGAGAAGCGTACACACATGATTGTGTCTCATTTTATACCATGCTACTCCACTAAACCCTTATACCTCAAATATTGTTTGAAACAGGAATACATGTTTTAACTTTGAGTGTTTTAATAGTCTGGTTGTTTCCCCCTCCTCTCTGGCAACAGGCTGAACGTTTCCTTGGAGCCACTGAAAGACTGACTGGATCAATGATGGAATTACAAACATTACAGGAGGCTCTCAAAGTGGAAATACAAGTCCATCAGGTAGGAAAACCTGAGCTACCACAGGCAACGGGTGGGAACCAATGCAACTGCTTTGCATTCATACTCGATTAGTCTCCTGCTGTTGGTCTGTACCTGAGACCAGGCCTCAGCACAATAGGACCTCAGCACCCTAGGGCCTCATCACCCTAGGGCCTCAGAACCCTAGGGCCTCAGCACCCTAGGGCCTCATCACCCTAGGGCCTCATCACCCTAGGGCCACAGCACCCTAGGACCTCAGCACCCTAGGACCTCATCACCCTAGGACCTCAGGGCCTCATCAGCCTAGGACCTCAGCACCCTAGGGCCTCATCACCCTAGGGCCTCAGGGCCTTATCACCCTGGGGCCTCAGGACCTCATCACCAGAGGGCCTCAGCACCCTTGGGCCTCAGGGCCTCAGCACCATAGGGCCTCATCACCCTAGGGCCTCAGGGCCTCATCACCAGAGGGCCTCAGGGCCTCATCACCCTAGGACCTCAGGAACTCATCACCAGAGGGCCTCATCACCCTAGGGCCTCAGGGCCTCATCGCCAGAGGGCCTCAGCACCCTAGGGCCTCAGGACCTCATCACCAGAGGGCCTCAGCACCCTTGGGCCTCAGGGCCTCAGCACCATAGGGCCTCATCACCAGAGGGCCTCAGCACCCTAGGGCCTCATCACCAGAGGGCCTCAGCACCAGAGGGCCTCAGGCCTCCCCGACTGCCTGGTCTACTTCATGGGAGCCCGTCTCTAAGGTCCCAGAATCAGACTTAGAGCTTGGGCCAGTAGATCTGCAGTGTGATAGGCTGGCCAGTAGACCCTGCAGTGTGATAGGCTGGCCGGTAGACCTGCAGTGTGATTGGCTGACCAGTAGACCTGCAGTGTGATAGGCTGGCCAGTAGACCCTGCAGTGTGATGAGTGGTTGGTTTGGAGGAAAGTAATATCTGATGATGATAATGATGTGTGTGTTCAAACAAGAGCAGGCTTTGTTAGTGAAAACTGTACCTGACCTTTGCATTTAGAAAGGACAGGTGCTCTTGCTGGTGTTGCTGTGGTTTAAGTATTAGCCTCTAGGTGTCGCTGTTTCTATAAAGGTGTGACTGAATCCATACCAACCACCCTTGTTCTTCTCCCACAGAAACTGGTCGCTCAGATGAAACAAGATCCTCAGGTAAACTAGCAACAGACACCCCAAACGCCACTATCACGCCAAACGCCACTCTCACGCCAAACGCCACTCTCACGCCAAACGCTATTATCACGCCAAACGCCACTCTCACGCCAAACGCCACTCTCACGCCAAACGCCACTGTCACGCCAATCGCCACTCTCACGCCAAACGCCACTGTCGCGCCAAACGCCACTATCACGTCAAACGTGGTATTGTGACGGAATGAATGAAGTTATCTAGATTTCAGGAGCTGTTCTGCAAGAGCAGTCATGTTTTTATTGTCAGTCTTTCCCTCTCAAATGCTTCCGTTCATTTGGAGGAATACGAAATGACAAAAAAAGATTCAGATGAACATGATTACCTTTAAGACCTTGAGGAGGGAAGTTGAACGGACTTAGAGAACTCTCATTCTTCCCTTCTGCATTTGCAAGGAAATAGAACGATGTGTTTTGTCATTAATATAAACCATTGAGCAAACCTGAAAAAAGAAGGCACAATAAGATTAGTTTTCTTTCTGAGTAGATTTGAAACCTGTCTGTCTTGTGATTGGCTGTTCTCTCCTTTTCCAGAATGCTGATCTGAAGAAACAGTTGCACGAATTGCAGGCCAAGATCACAGCACTCAGTGAGAAACAGGTATTTCAGGACACCTGTTGACACCACGCTGTCCTACACAAGACTACACACGCTCTGAACTGCACATGCAACTAGCCTGTTGTCTTGTTCCAGATAAATGGATTCACATTGAAACATGTTTGGATGCTTTGGTCAGTGGACTTGATGATCACGTTGATGTTGCTGGTGAAGACAGCAAGTAAATAATTGCTGACGTAAACATTTTCTAAATCTTTTTACCAGGGCACATATACACACACACACACACACACACACACCTGAGACAGTAGACTGGGAAAGTATATCCTTTGTGTGTGATGGGATGCTGTTAGACTGTGTTGAAGGTACTGGTCAGTATGTCAGGTTCTGGACCTGTCAGACCTGGGCCAGACCCACTCCTCCTGCAGAGAACCATCAGACTGCTGCTGGTACCGACCAGTCATGGAGTCGGACCTAAGGGATGGTGTTGTTTAGGAAGCGTGCTGGTTTGGAAAGTGTTGCATTCTGGGATGGGCTGATGGAGGATACTTGACTACTTTCTTACCTTCTGATTCCTGGTTGGTCCAGAGTAGACTGCCCCACAGGAAGTGAACCCTCTTGTGTTCTGCGATGGTCTTGTGCTCCTCCAGGAGGCCTGAAGGAGATCTGCAACACCCTGTTAGATTCGAGCCCTGGATCTACTGGAACAGGTTCAGGCGTGTCCCACAGTGAGACGCTTGTCCAGCTGCTGCTGAGGTCTGCTGTTTTGTAGCTCTCCTGGTCCAAGGAGACATACTTCTGCCTTTATGTTGCTCTTCTTGTAGAGACATGCAGGAAGCAGAACAGAGTAGGCAGAGCAGAGCAGAGCAAAGCAGAGCAAACAGACAGACAGGCAGAGCAGACAGCGCAGAGCAGACAGACAGACAGGCAGGCAGAGCAGACAGACAGGCAGAGCCGACAGAGTAGAGCAGCTCAGAGCAGAGTAGACGAGCAGACAGAGTAGAGCAGAGCAGAGCAGAGCAGGCCTTCCTGGATGTGTTGAAGCTGTGTGTTCTTATTTCTGTTGTAACTAGATGCTTACTAGCTCTGCTGGAGTGGTCAGATGTTTTTAGTGTTCCTTGATAGCAGCTGTATGGATAGTGAGGATGGCTCTAGCTCTAGCGTGCTTCACTATGACCTCCATCAGCAGTGCCAAGCTTGTCATGTGTCTTGTTTAGACTTCAGAAGGTGACAGGACAAGCAGGGGGTCATGTTTGATTAACTGTGGTTGCAGCTTCTCTCCTGCCACCTTCCAGAAAGACCACGATGTTGTAAACTATTCTTCAGTTCCCTGCTGCTTTTTAAATAACTCTTGATTAACATGGAAACTGTTTTGATTAACATGGAAACTGTAGAGCAGCAGATTTTCCTGGCCTGACAAAGAGAGAGAGAGAGACAGAGAGGGAGAGAGAGAGAGAGAGGGAGAGACAGAGACAGAGACAGAGAGACAGAGAGAGAGAGAGAGACCCAGAGAGAGACAGAGAGAGAGACGGTGAGAGACAGACAGAGACAGCAGGAGAGAGAGGGAGCGAGACAGACAGACAGAGAGAGAGAGACACAGTGAGAGACAGAGACAGCAGGAGAGAAGGAGGGTGAGCGAAAGAGAGACAGTCTCAGCTCTACAGAGCTGCCAGCATGCTGAGGCAAAGAGCTGGGATTTGCTGAATCTCCTGTTTGTGGATCTGAAAACCCACATTAAAAGAATCACTCTTTCTTCCTCTCTCTCTTTCTCTCTCTCCCTCTTACTCCCCCTCCCCCCTCTATGGCTCTCAAAGCCAGCCCTCTACAGAAGAATTGTAAGGCCTTTATGGTGACTGCAGATAATATGATGAGCAAAGCAAAGAGAAGCAGCTGGAAGCTTGCAAACACACACACTCCTGCCCCCCCACCCCCGGATGCTAGATGGTTCTGTTAGCTTCTGGCTAGCAGCATACACTCAGTTTCACACCGGTACATGCATATTCAATGAGCAATCACGTTTTCGTGGTTAAATATTAGCAGAGGGAGTGAGAGTGTGTGGTCTGTCGCCTTCTCTGTGAGGTCACTTTTCTTCCTGTTTACTGTCCTGTGAGGTCACTTTTCTTCCTGTTTCCTGTCCTGTGAGGTCACTCCTCTTCCTGCTTCCTGTCCTGTGAGGTCACTCCTCTTCCTGTTTCCTGTCCTGTGAGGTCACTCCTCTTCCTGTTTCCTGTCCTGTGAGGTCACTCCTCTTCCTGTTTCCTGTGAGGTCACTCCTTTCCCTGTTTCCTGTCCTGTGAGGTCCCTCTTCCTGTTTCCTGTGAGGTCATGCTGGGTGTCAGGGTGGACGTTTCTGCCTGTGTGGAGCTGGAATTAGTCTGTGCAGTGATTTGGCAACATGCTGAATGCTAATGTGCTCTTTTGCTCTCATGAGAACTCGGTCTGTTGTCAGACTGAAAGGTCATGAGGCTGCTTCATGTTTAAGCTGCTGAAGAGGTTTTTGATGCGAATGGAAATGTCATATGAGGCCTCTGAATAAAAGCTGGCATGGGTTACAGGGTGACGCAGCAAGAGGGCTGCTTTATCAGCCTGTCCTCGTGTGTCAAGAGGATGTTGTCATATTTAAGTTCAAAGTTCAAAAGCTTAATCGACCACTTGAAACAGAAATGAAAATGGCCCACATAGTTACAGATTCAGCAGTTACGACTTCAGCACAATGAGAACTATAACCTCTTTACTGTATCTCCCTCCTTTAAACACTCCTTTCTCTTTTCCTTTTTCCCTTGTCCTCCCCTCTCTCTCTCCCCCCCCTCTCTCTCTCTCTCCTCTCCCTTCGCCCTCCCCCTCTCCCCTCTCTCTCTCCTTCGCCCTCCCCCTCTCCTCTCTCTCTCTCCCTCCCCATCTCCCCTCTCTCGCTCTCTATCTCCCCTCTCTCCCTCCCTCCACCTCTCCCTCCCCCTCTCGCTCTCTCTCTCTCTCTGTCGTTCCCTGTCCCCTCGCTCTCTCCCTCCCCCCAATTCGCTCTCCCCCTCCCTCTCCCCTCGCTCTCTTCCTCCCTCCACCTCCCCCTCTCCCCTCTCTCGCTCTCTCTCTCTCTCTCTCTCTCTCTCTGTCGTTCCCTCTCCCCTCGCTCTCCACCTCTCCCTCCCCCTCTCCCCCGTCTCACAGAAAAGGGTGGTGGAGCAGCTGAGGAAAGAGCTGCTGGTGAAGCAGGAGCCAGAGGTCCTCCAGACACCCTGCCCCCACACCCTGCCCTCTCTGCCCAGCAGCCTGCCCTCCCCTGGGCTGCAGCAGGTAGGTCCTCCAGGAACCCTGCCCCTCACACCCTGCCCCTCACACCCTGCCCCTCACACCCTGCCCCTCACACCCTGCCCACCACACCCTGCCACCACACCCTGGCCTTACTGACTTGTCACCCTAATCTCCTCATGCCAAAACACACTTTTCAAACATAGTATATAGTCAGTAGTAATAATATGAATATTATTTCCATTAATTTGATTACGGTGTGATCATTTATGGTGGTACTGGGTATCACCGTTCCTTCATGTCACCCAACAACTACCTTGCGTCTTGTTCTAAGGGGTTATATCCTGCTCTAAAAGAAACAGGGTGTGTCTTATTGGTAGGGCGTCCCAGGGCGTTAGATCTTATC
This sequence comes from Plecoglossus altivelis, assembly GCA_036571765.1. NCBI lineage: Eukaryota > Metazoa > Chordata > Actinopteri > Osmeriformes > Plecoglossidae > Plecoglossus > Plecoglossus altivelis. The sequence goes on from BROE01000003.1 coordinate 764,402, forward strand.
TGAGAGAGTCTGCTCATGGACTCTCTGTTGGCTGATTGGTAGATTTATCTACCAATCAGAACTGAGGTCAACCTGAAAGACAAGACAGGAAGTTGAACTGATGAGCAACCATGTGGGGGAAAAATGGTTCACTTAAGAACCTGTGTATTGTCTCATTATTTCATAGAACCGATGAAGAACTTTTAAGGCCAATAGCGATACAAATATTTGGTGATTCAAAAATCCGATACATCGACCGATTTATGTACGTTAAGAGTGGGGTTGTTCTTAAGTTGTTCTTCAAGCAATGTGACGTTGCCAGCTCACAACAAACACACTTCACGGATGTTCTCCGTCCTAGCTAACGAGTTCCCTCTGCCCTACTCATACACTCATAATATGGTTGAAGGGTGTTTGGTCAGTTTAGATTTTATTTTTTAAATATCAATTCATTGGCTATTATAAATGCTGATTAGCCGTTAGTTTGGAAAGTGCCTAATATTGGCCGATTATATCAGCCCGCCGATTATATCAGCCCGCCGATTATATCAGCCCGCCGATTATATCAGCCCGCCGATTATATCAGCCCGCCGATTATATCAGCCGGTCTCTATTTGAATCTCATGTTCATAGTCCTCACAGCGGTTTCATGACACGCTTCCTCTCTGTACGACGTCAGACTCTGACTGTGACCCCGGTCCTCACCACCAAGCCTCTACCTCTGCTGCTGAAAGCAGCTGCCTCGCCCCCCGCCTCCCTCGTGTCTCAACGACCCACCATCGCCATGGTCACCGCCGTCAGCAACAACACCAAGCCGGTTGGCAACACGGACTTCCAGAACTCTCCGGTCAACCTCCAGGTGTCCAGCAGGCTGAGCGGTCAGGGTTCCGACCCGGTCAGGCTGAGGCCCAAGAACGCGGTGGTGGTAAGTCACTAACAGAACCGCTATCTCATCCTTCTGTTTCATCTGTTTCATGTTTTCTCTTGGGGATTAAGAAGGGGGACGAAGTGTTTTCTAAAGACTGTTTGTGGTGCTTTTGGTGAAACATTTGACTTCTGTGGTGCACATGCTTTTACAAATGTAAAAATGGTTCAAGTAGAGACCGTGTTTGTTGAGAGTATAGCTGCTTAGGGGCTGTGGTGTTTGTGGTGGCTCAGGACACCGTGATATTTCCCCTCAGTTAAACCAGCTTGTGTAAGATCTTCACAGTCCAGTGTGTTGACATGCTTCAGAGTCCAGAGATCCAGACCTTGCTGTGGTTTTGTCCCAGGTTCAGACCACCACCAGCACCACCTCCTCTATCCAGCCTATCAAAGTTCCCCAGTTTGTCCCTCCTCCTAGACTGACGCCTCGACCCACCTATCAACCACAGGTGCGTCCTGGTCAGACCCACCCCCTAACCCTGATCCCACCAATCAGTGTGCGCGTGGCCACTCGCGGCATTTCACACTGTCGCCACTAGAGGGCAACAGTGTAAGCGAGCACATAGATTACTGAAGAGCTTCTGTTAGCTCGGTCACACAACTGTACAGAGACTGTTCCCCTTGTGCTGCTTTCTGATCCTTTCCTACTGTCGTGATTTGCTTTCCGGTTTGAATAACTTCCTGTCTGTGTGGGTAAGGACTTTTCCCTGCTGGTGTTGTGTGTCTTGTCGACTCTCTTGGTTGTGAAATCTCTTGTTTCTTTTCTGCAGCTTATCGATGTTTTGTGTTCTGGCTGTGTGGAACTGTGGTTTTAACCCTCGATGTGTGAGCGCTACCCTCTGATCTGAGGGCAGGGCTGCCCTTTGATCTGAGGGGTGTGAGCGCTGCCCTCTGATCTGAGGGCAGGGCTGTACCTTGATCTGAGGCATGTAAGCGCTGCCCTTTGATCTGAGGGGTGTGAGCGCTGCCCTTTGATCTGAGGCATGTGAGCGCTACCCTCTGATCTGAGGGCAGGGCTGCCCTTTGATCTAAGGGCATGTGAACGCTGCCCTTTGATCTGAGGTGTGTGAGCGCTGCCCTTTGATCTGAGGTGAGCGCTGCCCTTTGATCTATGGGCATGTGAGCGCTGCCCTTTGATCTGAGGTGAGCGCTGCCCTTTGATCTAAAGGTATGTGAGCGCTGCCCTTTGATCTAAGGGCATGTGAGCGCTGCCCTTTGATCTGAGGTGAGCGCTGCCCTTTGATCTAAAGGCATGTGAGCGCTGCCCTTTGATCTAAAGGCATGTGAGCGCTGCCCTTTGATCTAAGGGCATGTGAGCGCCTCTGATTTGAAGAATGCCACTGGGAGCTCAGGGTGATTGTAATCCTTTCAGGGTCCATCTTTGTACCCGGCTGGGTGGGTAGCTTTTCAGTGGCTCACAGTACACTGTCAGGGTCGGAATAATCCAGAACAAGTATGTGGAAGGCCCTTCCCTTTACTTCCTCCATGGCAGCCGAGAGACAGGAAGTGATGATCGTCCTCCATGACCTCAGAGCCCCACTTTGGCATTCCTCATCAGGGCTCATAACCCGTGTCCTAAACCTGTACTCCAGCCTCACTCTCTCCTGCTCCGCCCCCCCCCCCCCAGGTCCGCCAGAAACCCTCCGTCCCCAATAATGTCCCCATCGCCCCCGCCCCGCCCCCCCCTATGATGGCGGCCCCCCAGCTTCTGCAGCGGCCGCTGATGCTGGCCACCAAGCTGAGCCCCCCCTCGCTGGCCCCCTCCACCGGCCCGGTGCACCAGGTCCGCATCGTCAACGGCCAACCCTGCACTGCCACGACCCACACCCAGCCAGCAGTGCCTGTGGCGGGCATCATCATCGCCACGTCGCCGTCCGCCACTCGTCTGGCCACTCCCACCCACACGCTGCAGGTCAGCAGCCTGCTCTCAGACAACAAGCTCCGGACGATGGTGAGCGGCTTGGTCGGGTCGGCTGGTACTGACTCGTTTCTCCAGTTCTTATTGTGTCTGATAATGTATTCTCTTTAAACGTTTACATTCGGATGGGTTTTATACGGATTCATATGTACTTTTATGTCACGTTGAGTCGTCTGTGCCTTTTATATGCTCTTTAGTCGGTCGCTGTGCTCACAATCTGCTGTTCTGTTCATGTGTTGTCCTGCTCTCCAGACTGTTAAGGCTCAGTTGGACCCAGAACAGAGGCTACAGGTCAGCGCATCATCCTCCACCCCGCCTCCCTCTCCTGCAGCCAGGCCCCTCCGAGACGACAGCCTGCAGGTCAGCGCATCATCCTCCACCCCGCCTCCCTCTCCTGCAGCCAGGCCTCACAGAGAAGACACACTGCAGGTCAGCTCCTTCACCTGTCACTTACGTCAGAAATACATGGAGGGGGTGGAACTTCTCAACTTGTTTGTTTTTTTTTGGTCAAAACTTTTAAATGTTGTTTTAGAAGTACAATTCTGTGCAAGTCAAACAAAAAAGATGTCTAAATACGCTTTCGATTCTAATCCTAGAAAATTGCCTTCATGGTGTCTCTTGGACTTGTCACTCACGGCCACCTGGAAGGTAAACAACAGTTAGTCTGCGGATGCCTGTCTTGCCGTGTGACTGTCTGGATGATAGCCATATCACTGCTGTGTGACTGTCTGGATGATAGCCATATCACTGCTGTGTGACTGTCTGGATGATAACCACATCACTGCTGTGTGACTGTCTGGATGATAACCAGCTCACTGCTGTGTGACTGGATGATAGCCAGATAACTGCTGTGTGACTGTCTGGATGATAGCTAGATCACTGCCGTGTGACTATCTGGATGATAGCCATATCACTGCCGTGTGACTGTCTGGATGATAACCACATCACTGCTGTGTGACTGTCTGGATGATAGCCACATCAATGCTGTGTGACTGTCTGGATGATAACTGTCTGGATGATAACCAGCTCACTGTCGTGTGGTTACAGAAATCCAGAGCAGGAGACAAGAACGCAAGAGGAGAACCACAGCCAACCCTGTTTACAGTGGAGCAGTGTTTGAACCTGAGGTAGATACTCTACTGACCCCTCATGTCTCCTCCACCTGTCCCTGCTATATCAGTATTCACCTGTGTGTGTGTGTGTGTGTGTGTGTGTGTGTGTGTGTGTGTGTGTGTGTGTGTGTGTGTGTGTGTGTGTCGTCACAGAGGAAGAAGAGTGCGGTGACCTACCTGAATACTCCTGTCCACCAGGGGACCAGGAAGAGAGGTCAGTTCAGACTTCGCTGACTCTACACACCTGCACACACACCTGTTCCATCAACCTATATAGCAGGGGTGTCAAACTCCGGTCCTCCAGGGCCGCTGTCATGAAGGTTTTCAATGTTTCCCTGCTCCAGCACACCTGATTCTCATGAATAGGTTGTTATCGAGCTCTGTGGAAGCCTGATTACAACCCATTATTAGAATCAAGTGTGCTGGAGCAGGGAAACATCGAAAACCTTCATGACAGCGGCCCTCAAGGACCAGGATTTGACACCCCTGCTGTATAGGGGTCCTGTGTATGTACTTTGAATGTTAATGGTGGGAACTGCTATGACATTAAAACTTTTTCAGCACAAACTTTTCTGCTGATCGCGCATGTCTCTGAATCCTGTCACTGTTCTAAACATTCAGTCCATGTTCTAACTTCTTGCTTTGCTCTCAGTTTCATCCTTTAGTTTATGATTGTCACATTTGTCCTACAGAAAAGTTCGTTTGAGATACGACCTTTGTCTATATCTCCTATTAATTCGCTTGGGCACATTTAAAAACTTTGCTAATGTGACTGGTAAAGTCTGGTTTTCCTCTAAACGACTTCAGCGGGTGTGACGTTGACGTCCTGGTCCTACTCCTCTCTTCCAGAGGCTTCCTGCTTCCATGTGTCTGCTCCCTGGCCAGCATGTGGCGCTCTTTCTGCACTAACTCTGCTCTCTGTGCTTTTCCAACATCTCCCCCCCCTCTCCCCCCTTTTAATCACCACCCACCCCACCCCACCTCATGCTAGCCAACGAGGACCCCCTCTCCAAGGTATGTCGGTTAGACGACTCGTCTGTCTGGGTTTTTTTCCCCCCTTTTCCATCTTTCTTTTTCTTTTTTCGTCTTGTCTCATGTCACCCAGGTCGCCCTCCTAAACACAGCAGTGTTCCTGAGCTGGTCGTCCAGCCCCCAGCCTCTCCCTCCAGCCGCCATGCTGGCACCCCCACCATCGAGCGGCCCGACGCAGGCCTCCCCCTCCCTGTCCACCCTCACCCTCTCCCCTTCCCCAGCCCCTGCTCTGGGGACGTAAGTAGCAGCAGGAGACAGCAGACACACCCTGGACTACCCAGCCCCCCCCCCAGCCTCCCCCCTCACTGACCCTCGCCCCCCTTCCTTCCGTTAAGTCGCTGGTTCTGAACACAGCCAGTAAAGATGTTGATTATCGGGGAAGTCAGATTGGCCTGTCATTCATATATTTCCCACACAAAACCCTCTCCACACACATGCCTGTTTTCCCATTGTATGATCCATCATCCCATCTTTTTGTTTCTGATGCAGTCTTACAAAGTGAAGTGTTCCTCTCCCTGTACCCTTGCAGGAAAATGTAACATCTTGATAAGTGACCTTTTGTGGAAAACTTAAAAAAGAGCAAGCTAATTCTGACTTGTGTAAAACTTTTATTTTAAATGATCGAAAACATTTTAACTCGGTCTGTCAACTGCATCCTTAAGATAGACCTTTACCACTCATAACCTACAGTAGTTCAGCTGATCTTTAGAACTATAATCTATAAACTATATAACATCTATAAAATAAAAAACAAGAACATCCTAAAGTAAACAAGCCCCTCCCCCTGCCCTGCCTCTCCTCGTCTGATTGGACAGGCCCAGACAGGGCAGAGGAACTGATTGGTGCAATTCTTCCTGACAGGGAGACATCCATGAGGATTACTGCACTGTCTGCAGACGCAGCGGACAGTTGCTAATGTGTGACACGTGTTCGCGTGTCTATCATCTGGACTGCCTGGACCCACCACTGAAAACCATTCCTAAAGGCATGTGGATCTGTCCCAAATGTCAAGACCAGGTAAACAGCCCCTATCGAGTCCTCCCTGCTGGGCTCAGATGCCCAGGGTGTCAGACCTGGAGAAGCCAAGCCAGTCGTACCAAACAGAGGAATCTCAATGAAATCTCAGTTGCTAAAGGGTTACTAAGAAGAGATCTGTAGGTTTCCCACTTGTCCTCTTATATGGTCCATCAGGTATCCTTAATGTCAACATCAAGTCAAGGCAGATCCTTCCTTTGTAAGCTCCTACATTATTCAGCATTGTTTTACAGTATGTCCCATCTGTCTTGTTAGTGAAGGGCATCATTCTCATTTGACTTCATTGTACGTCCATCCTGACCTCACCCTGTGGTGACCACAGGTCTGTTGTCGTGGGCAACCCTGTGCTCTAGCCCTGACAGAGTCTCAGACAGCGTTTAAATCAGACATTGTCCCCCTCCTCAGATATTGAAAAAAGAAGAGGCTATCCCCTGGCCGGGGACGCTGGCTATTGTGCATTCCTACATCGCTTACAAAGAAGGTAAGAATCCCTGCTGAGGAGGAGGGACCAGCTTCCTCATAGCGCTCACGCTACTCAGGTAGAACAGACCGCCTATAGGATAGGTGTCAAACTCCAGTCCTTGAGGGCCGCTGTCCTGAAGGTTTTCGGTGTTTCCCTGCTCCAGCACACAAATGAATGAGTTGTTATCAAGCTCTCTGTGAAAGCCTGAATAACGACCTATCATTAGAATCAGGTGTGCCGGAGCAGGGAAACACCGAAAACCTTCAGGACAGCGGCCCTCGAGGACTGGAGTATGACACCCCTGACCTATAGGATAACGTCTTATGTGGTGATGCTGTCTCATAGATAAGAAAGCATACAGGGTCATGTGTTGTGTAGATCCCACCGATTAAAAATGTTTAAGGATGATATCAATACAAATATTTGGTGATTTTAAAATGTGATATTCCGATATATCGGACAATATATATAAAAAAACGAGAATATTATTTTAATGGTTATTCAAGCAATGTATGTCTTGTGACAGTTGCCAACTAACCATGAACGCACTTCATCGGTGATCTCAGTCGTGTGTAACTCGTTCCCTCTGCCTGACTGATCAGCTGGTTGCAGAGTTTTTGGCGTTGTAACCATGTGTTGCCTACAGGGACATTGTAAAGTGCCCTCTGGTGGACAAACTATGTAATGGCAACGCTCAAAACATGGTTGAACTGTGTTTTGTCTGTTTTGTTTGACATTTTATAAGTATTAATTTATCGGACATTATAAATGAGGATACCGATAGTTTGGAAAATACCTATATATCGGTCGGGCTTCAGTGTGGTGGTGCTGCTCACAGCTAAGAGAGCAGGCAGTATAACATGTTGTGTGGTGATGCTAAGAGAGCAGGCAGTATAACATGTTGTGTGGTGATACTAAGAGAGCAGGCAGTATAACATGTTGTGTGGTGATACTAAGAGGGCAGGCAGGATAACATGTTGTGTGGTGATGCTAAAAGGGCAGGCAGTATAACATGTTGTGTGGTGCTGCTCACAGCTAAGAGAGCAGGCAGTATAATATGTTGTGTGGTGGTGCTAAGATAGCAGGCAGTATAACATGTTGTGTGGTGATACTAAGATAGCAGGCAGTATAACATGTTGTGTGGTGATACTAAGAGGGCAGGCAGTATAACATGTTGTGTGGTGCTGTTGAGGGCAGGCAGTATAACATGTTGTGTGGTGCTGTTGAGGGCAGGCAGGATAACATGTTGTGTGGTGATGCTCACAGCTAAGAGGGCAGGCAGTATAACATGTTGTGTGGTGCTGTTGAGGGCAGGCAGTATAACATGTTGTGTGGTGCTGCTAAGAGGGCAGGCAGTATAACATGTTGTGTGGTGATACTAAGAGGGCAGGCAGTATAACATGTTGTGTGGTGCTGTTGAGGGCAGGCAGTATAACATGTTGTGTGGTGATGCTAAGAGGGCAGGCAGTATAACATGTTGTGTGGTGCTGTTGAGGGCAGGCAGTATAACATGTTGTGTGGTGCTGTTGAGGGCAGGCAGTATAACATGTTGTGTGGTGCTGTTGAGGGCAGGCAGTATAACATGTTGTGTGGTGCTGTTGAGGGCAGGCAGTATAACATGTTGTGTGGTGCTGTTGAGGGCAGGCAGTATAACATGTTGTGTGGTGCTGTTGAGGGCAGGCAGTATAACATGTTGTGTGGTGCTGTTGAGGGCAGGCAGTATAACATGTTGTGTGGTGCTGTTGAGGGCAGGCAGGATAACATGTTGTGTGGTGATACTAAGAGAGCAGGCAGGATAACATGTTGTGTGGTGATACTAAGAGGGCAGGCAGGATAACATGTTGTGTGGTGATACTAAGAGGGCAGGCAGTATAATATGTTGTGTGGTGGTGCTAAGATAGCAGGCAGTATAACATGTTGTGTGGTGATACTAAGAGGGCAGGCAGTATAACATGTTGTGTGGTGCTGTTGAGGGCAGGCAGTATAACATGTTGTGTGGTGCTGTTGAGGGCAGGCAGTATAACATGTTTGAGTGGTGAACTAAGAGGGCAGGCAGTCATAACATGTGTGTGTGATACTAAGAAGGGCCGGCAGTATACATGTTGTTGTGTGCACTACTTGAAGAGGGAGGGCAGTATAAATGTTGTGTGCGTGGATATCTACTACGAGGGCAGGCAGTACTCACACTTTGTGTGGTGCGGCCTTAGAGTGTGCCAGGGACACGTCTAACATGTTGTGTGGTGCTGTTGAGGGCAGGCAGTATAACATGTTGTGTGGTGCTGCTAAGAGGGCAGGCAGTATAACATGTTGTGTGGTGATACTAAGAGGGCAGGCAGTATAACATGTTGTGTGGTGCTGCTGCTCACAGCTAAAGAGGAGGAGAAACAGAGGCTGTTGAAGTGGAGTGCAGAACTGAAGCTGGAGAGAGAGCAACTGGAACTACGAGTCAAGCACCTCAGCAGCTCTATAACGGTGAGACACCTTGTCACGTAGTCGCCCCTGGCAACACTAGTCGCCCCTGGCAACACTAGTCGCCCCTGGCAACACTAGTCACCCCTGGCAACACTAGTCACCCCTGACAACACCTGGCCAGTGAGTCATATGTCTGGCCAGGCCACGCTAAACACTCAGGTAACGACTACATTGCTTGTGAATAGTACGTAGCCTTCTGAAGGTACTTGGTAGAACGTGTGTTCTCTACTGTGGTAAAATGTTCCTTTATTTCTGATAGAAATGCATGGAGACCAAAAACACCATCCTGGCTCGGCAGAAAGACATGCACGGCTCCTTGGAGAAAGTCCGACACCTGCTGCGACTCATCCAGGCCTTCAGCTTCTCTCAAACCCTGGAGGATGAAAGCAGCAATGCCAGCACACAAGGCCTTGCCAGGGCAAAACTGCTGCCCTCTGAACATACTTCAGAAGGGCTCCCCTCTGGGACTCTGGTAGAGGCCACGAGACGCTCTGCGGATGACGTCACAGAGGCGTCCCCACGGAAACGCTCTGCGGATGACGTCACAGAGGCGTCACCACGGAGACGCTCTGCGGATGACGTCACAGAGGCGTCACCACGGAGACGCTCTGCGGATGACGTCACAGAGGCGTCCCCACAGAATGGCTGTGAAAATGAAGCAACAGTGAGACAGGATACAGAACCAGAAAAGATGGAACCAGAGCATACAGAACCAGAACATACAGAACCAGAACATACAGAACCAGGAAATATAGAACCAGTAGACGCAGAACCAGGACAGGTGGGACCAGTAGTCTCAGGACCAGGAGACATAGAACCCGGACAGGTGGAACCAGTGGAGGGAAAGACCATAGCCGTAGCAGGTAGCACCCAGGCTGCTGTTCACCCCAGTGCCCAGCAGGGGGAGCCCTCAGAAGGGAGCAGCATTCCAGCGGACTCAGCAGCCGCAGACAGAGGTGATGTGGAGCCAGACATGCGGGTCTCCACCACAGAGGAGGCCCTGAAGGCCAGTCTCCAGCACCCCTCCCTGGCCACCACCAATGGCCACTCCAGCCCCACCTCTCACCTGGCCAGCCCCACCTCTCACCTGGCCAGCCCCACCTCTCACCTGGCCAGTACCACCTCTCACCTGGCCAGTACCACCTCTCACCTGGCCAGTACCAACGCCGGAAACGGGGACCACAGTCTGAACACCACCAACATCACCTCAGAGAAGAACAGTCCTGCCAGCACGGGGCAGGAAGCTGCCGAGGGCAGCTTGGGGCAGGAAGCTGCGGAGGGTAGCTTGGGGCAGGAAGCTGCGGAGGGTAGCTTGGGGCAGGAAGCTGCGGAGGGTAGCTTGGGGCAGGAAGCTGCCGAGGGCAGCTTGGGGCAGGAAGCTGCGGAGGGTAGCTTGGGGCAGGAAGCTGCCGAGGGCTGCTTGGGGCAGGAAGCTTCGGAGGGTAGCTTGGGGCAGGAAGCTTCGGAGGGTAGCTTGGGGCAGGAAGCTGCGGAGGGTAGCTTGGGGCAGGAAGCTGCAGAAGGCAGCACGGGGCAGGAAGCTACAGAGAGCGAGCCAGACCAGAACACTAACAACAGCCTCAGCAACAACACCACCAAACCCTCAGAACCATTCCAGCGTTCGTTGCCAGCGATTCTCAACAGTTTGGACAATAAAGAGTGAGTCTCAAGAACTGAGGACAGCCGCTCACCCAGTAAAATGACTTTGCTTGCACCGCGAACTGGTGCCACTGAAGTTGCCAACATATATAAATGTTAATTGTTTGCGATGTATTGTCAGACTGTTGTGAGGTGTTTATCCGTCACCGTGGTGATGTGATGGTGTGTGTGTACCATGTGTCATGCCACGTAGGGGGTGAAAAGCTTCATTTTAAAAGGGAGATTTGAAATCTATACCATCACACCAGTGTGTGCCTGCATCAGTTCCCCTCGCCTGTCCAGCGTCGCGTGGATCATCTCCCTTTCCCGAGGAAACAGGACAGAGCTCTCCAAAGACCCACACGCTGAGCACAGGACACGCTCCAGCATCCCGCCACAGGAACCTGAAACCAAAAGCTCGGCTGAACGACAGGAGAAACAGCATCGTCTTCTAACAGCATCAGTATTCGTCTCGTTGGGAACCATCCTACTGACTTCTAGCAGGCAAACGAGGGAGCCTTCGATCCCCTTCCATCTTCCTCTCCACACCACCCGTCTCATCCAGTGAATATGACTGACGAGTATCAGACCTGCAAACACAACACCTCAGGCGAGCAGGGGGAGAGCAGCGTGGCCGCGTGGCGTGAGGTCATTCTCTGACAGGGCTGACTGGTGGGGGCGTGGCTACGGTAAAGAGGCTATGAAGAGGATGGTCATCATCTGAGAGAGGATGAGGTGACTCAGGCTTCTTAATGGCAGCCTAAACATGTTCAGGTGATGTTGGTCCAGTGAAGTGATCCAGTTTCGTTTGTCAGTCAGTGTGTCAACTGTGAGCACTAAATGTGAAATTGCAATGTCAAAACACACAAAAAGATCTATATAGGGGTGTGTGTGTTTCTTTCTTATAGGAAACGATATTCAGGTCTTCCTAGTCTTCAAAATAAGTGCTTTCTGTTTCATAAAACAGTTGTTTGTTATTACATGTGTTGAACTGGCATTGTTTGTCCAAGTGATCCTTTAAATAAGGTGACCTTAGTCTGGGAAATACATTTGTGTTGAATTCTGAACTGCCAAATGCTATTGTATCCAAATACAGCAGGAACATGCCACTTACTGTATGGAAAGATCAATTAAATAAGTGTGTATATATATATATCTCTATATATATATAGAGATATATATATATAGATATATATATATCTATATAGATATATATATATCTATAATATATATAGATATATTATATATATATATATATCTATATAGATATCTATATATAGACCAGTTTAGAAATTGGAAATACCCAGAAAGTAAGCATGTAGGTTTATTAAACAATAAAATATTTTATTTTCTAGAAGCTAGAGGCTTTTTATATCAGCCTGTTGTGAGTAATGCTGAGAAGGTCCACATGTTCTGAGGCTAAAGCACAATTCTGCTGCAGACCTGTCAAGAGCTCCTGTTGGTACCGTATGGAACACAGCAGAGCTCCTGTTGGTACCGTATGGAACACAGCAGAGCTTCTGTTGGTACCGTATGGAACATGACAGAACACCTGTTGGTACCGTATGGAACACAGCAGAGCAGCACCTGTTGGTACCGTATGGAACATGACAGAGCAGCTGTTGGTACCGTATGGAACACGACAGAGCAGCTGTTGGTACCGTATGGAACACGACAGAGCAGCTGTTGGTACCGTATGGAACATGACAGAGCAGCTCTATGCTGGTTATCCTCAACTTGCCAATATTTTTGTATGACTTTAACTTGTTCTGTTTGTTTGTTTTTTTGCGTTTGGGCCACAGTCTTGAAATGTATCCTTGAGGAGAGATGCCCCAACTCAGATTCTTCCTTCAGAACCTCATTTCATCTGTTCCTTCTCCAGTTCCTTCTTCAGCCCAGCCAATAGAGACGTCTCCCCTGCAGCTTATTGTGTCTGCTTAACACCCACTTCTCTCACTACAGCGTCGTATTGAATTATCTATGACTTATTGGTACGTTTGGGAGCTTGTTAGACAGTATTGTTTTTAACAAAGTAGATCGTGTGTTGTCCCAAGGCAGATTCTACACCCATGCGTTTAGGTCTTATGCCACGGTTTTGTGGGCTCTTACGAGCACCCCAGGTCTTCAAACTGTCTAATTTTATTGCTACGTTGCGTTTTACAGCGTGTACACCTGACTGCACACATTATGTTTACTTCAAACCATGACCATGTCACTACATATCTGTGGAGACTGTTTTGGTGACATCAGACACACAGATCTAAAGAGACTGAGCTTAACAGACAACTTTGGAACTTCACATTCCAAATAATATAAATATTCATAACATTTACATAACATTCCTTTTTATTTTTATTCTTCAACGATGAAAAAGAAAATCATACGAGCATGCTGAGCAGTTGTGTTTTGTGTCGTGGGAAACGAACCATTTGACCAAGAAATGCAGTCCACACTAATGGCAAATTATTTTGATATCAACGTTAACCAATTAATTCACATTGGACATGATCTTAAGGAAGTTAGCAATGCTAGTTCTGCCGTAGGTGTAGCAGTCAGTGCTACGTACACATGCTTCACGTGATGTCTTTACAAAGCCTGATATTTTGGCACAGAGGAACTTGATTTTTCCCCACTTTTTTTCTTCTTTTTTTTTTGAGGTACCTAGAGTGCCTATCTTCCAACAGCATGTAGTGTGTCTGGACTTGCACTGTGACTTGTACGAGCGTCCCTGCTGAAACACTTGGCTGCTCATGCATCAGACAGCTTGCCATTCTGAGGTGTTCTCTCACCTGGTGTCCTCACGCACACCTGCAGAGCACACCTGCAACACATCTAACCTGAACATTTGGTTTAAAAGCTCTCACCTGGTGTACTCACACACCTACAGAGCACACCTACGATACATATAACCTGAACATTTGGTCTAAAAGATCACTCATTTGACCTGACGTTGTGTATTTGGATCATTTAAGGTTCTTTATCCACCTTAGTCCTCTGTGGATGTCGGTGTAACTTAGGTAGTCGTCTACCGGTGTGGCCATATCAGAATGGCTTGTTCGTAGTAACATGACACTGTTGGAGGAGTGTTGATGATTGGTCACAGAAAGTGGACAAGGAAATGGAAAAAGATGTGACCAATGTTTTTGTGATGCACTTTTGGTTGGATTCACTATAGTATTTATTTTTTTATACTGGCCAAACCCCCACCAATATGATGTTGAGATTCACCAGAGACATCATGTGGTAAAACTGTCTGTATTGTAACTCAGTGTCTTCTGATTTGGTTGTGCACCTTTATAAAAAAAAAACGACACAAAAAAGCAAAACAAATGTTTTTTGCCTTTTCGTTTTTGTCCATATTTGTGTTGGAATAAGTTACAGAACATCAGGTCATGTGATTTCTGCTCGAGCTTGAGTCTGTTTGGAAGAACAAACCAATCCTGCACCCTGATTGGACAGACGTCTTAAATCTCTGGCACCATCTGTCCAATCAGTACAATAGAAAGCATGCCTTTTTATGCAAGTCTTTATACAATATCTGTCAGACCTTTTTATTATGCATTTATTTAAGATTTAATTCCAAATGTTTGTATGTGAAGTTAAAGTCATTTTTGCTTTTTACATTCAGGCAGAAATGCCAAAACTCTAGTTACGCTACATACAATAGATACAAAATCGAAACAGAAGACAAGTCAAGATTTTCGTACCAACTCCATTTTGACGTGGCATTTTGGCAATAGTGTGTAATTCTCTAATGGCAGTGAGTTGTAATGCCATAAACTGTGAAGTCTGTGTAACTGAGAGAAAAGAAAACGATACAAGGTATAACTGTGTCTTGGCCCATTTTATTCAAGGACCATTCTTTATATTCAATTTTGCCTTTGCTAAAGCACCATGCTGAATGTGACTTAGGGACATGGTAGGGGTTATGGAAAGTGATTTATAAATGCTCTTGTGTCTAAAATTGGCGAGTCCATTGTCCTGTTTAAAAAGACAAAAGTTTAAAAAAAATTGAAAAGAAAAGAAAGGGGGGAAAAAAGTTCTGAAAAACATGTTCCATTTCTATATTCCAACCAGTATACCCAAAGAAGATTGCAAATGTGCATTTCTATGTATCTGGAAGCCTTTATGCATTTATACATATCAGTTCAGTAGTATTATTATTGTTATTTTGGACTGTTCGTTCTTGCTTCAGCTTTGGGTACGTTTTCAAGCGTAAAGGGCTGTGTCTGGCAGCAGAGACGGGCTCAGATTGTATGTTATCGGGCAGATGGAGAATGTGGGTAGACATCGTTTCTTTATGTGGATAAAAATGGCGTTTCCAGTTCATTCCTATGTATCCTTATCCTGTTCAGTTCACGCACCTACTCACCTTTCATCGGCATCTCTATATAGTTCAGGTTTTTTGTTCTGATGATGTACCCATGTCATGAATGTGGCCTTCTAGTATTGTTGATCCATTTCAATATCCCATCATTCCGGTTCTCGTGTTGTAACTACCCTAATAACGACATGTGGGTTTTTACCTCTATACAGTTCAGTCAGTTGGCGGAGTTTCGAGTGCAAAAAGTCCTTTTTAAAAATAATCTTCCATTTGATGAAAGATGCATTGTAGCGATATTAATAAAAGGTTCACCTGGTGTGCTGAATAATGTGTAAATTGTTAATTACACGATCTGAATATTTGTACGATTGTTTGTATTTTTCATAATAATTTTGAAAAGGAGTGTGTATTTTTTTGACTTGCGTTCTGTTACGGATCTGTGGTTTGTAGTTCTGACATTGTGACAGGTTTCCCGGGTCTCTGACCTCTCTCCTGTATTGAGCCTCTTCTGTGATTAATTATTTGTATGCAGTGTTTAGAAAATACTGTAGGGAACACGGGAAGAAGTTGATATTGGGAGCATTTTGATCAATTTGTATTTATTTATTTTATCATTTTGTTAATAAATTGTGAAAAGCAAATTTGCGTCAAGGTCTCAATTCAATATAGGTATAATCATGTTCGTATTTAACTTACTGATTACATAATACCATTGTATACCATTTTTGCAGTTTGACCAGATACTAAAATGACATTAACATGCGTGTTTTATCACCTTACAATGCGCCATTAGTTTACTTTGTAAAGGTGTGTGAAATTGACGAATGCAAAAACATGTAAGGGTATGTTTGCGCTTCTCTATTATGATCGCTCATTACAATAGTGCTAAAAGCTTTGCGATAAGATAACAGCTTTTAACTCTCTTCTGGACACAGACCGGTAAACATAACGTTCTCGTCGCCGGTAAATATCTACGTCTTCTACGTTGATTGGTTTGCTGAATAGTGTTTCTCGCGCGTTCACGATAGTACGGGCCACGCGCGTCACGCTTAAACCTACGTGCATTCAAACAGAATTTGGACCTGGGATATTAATATTTTTGTACTGCGTCTCTCATCTCTGCAGTCAGTTTGCTTTCTTCCGTTTTCCATGTCATTTCCTGTAATAAAAAGATGGTGGTCAAAGCCCACAGAAGCGGTTGACTCGCTGCAATAATTTTCATCAGAAAAAACTTTGCATCGCCCTGGACTAGTGAAACTGCAGAGTGGTGGTGAGTAATCAGTTGAGATCACCTCGACTCAAGAGGAGGTCGGGAGATTACGAGGTCGTTGCAGACCCTCTAGTTCACTCTCTGGAAGGTGAATCTCTCTTACTAGCCAATGTGGCCAATGAAAATGGCTTCCGAAAGCGTTAGGCAAATTGCCAACTGCCTGCAGAGGGAAGTCGAGGAAATATTTGACAGTACTGCACCCTGCGACATGTATTAGGTCACTCCAATCCAGTCGCGGTGGCTTCGTGATTTTCTTCCTTGAAGCGGAACGTCAAACTTTGGCTAGGAACGCAAGTTTGTGTTTCAGTGTGATTGTAGCCAACCCTATGTGCTGTTGTTTCGTCTCCTCGCAAAGCAGTTAGACACACTTTGAGAGGCACACTCGCGGACCAATCAGCACGCTACATTTCATCCAAAATAATTTCGGATGAAGGTTTTTTTTTTTTCTTCCCCTGAAGCGTCTGCGTATGATATGTTTGCAGTTATCTCTGAGATTCACCTGCTATGTTGGAGTTAATGATCCGCAGAGTTCAGTTCACTTATTTTAATGCATACAGTCTACTACTGTACGTCAGACTCAAACACAAAGACTGTTGTAATGCACTCTACATTTGAAATTGTACGATTTTTTTTCTCTCTGCGCAAAACGAACGTAAACCATTGTGTATTCTCCTGGAATTTGTAGATGTTAAAGATGCAGCATTGAAGTCAATAATCCCTGTCTCCTGCTCTACAATGGCAGAACAGACAGCCTGTCAAGCCGAACCACCATCAGACCCAGAGCCAAACATCAGCACTAGGTAGGCTAGTACCCTTCAACTAGGTTCTATGCATTAGCCATCCTTCAACAGACAGCAACAGGCAATGTGTTGAGCAACCTTGGGTGTTTATGTGAAATGTGTGCTTTCCTGCACAGTCTCAAAGATGAACGAGAGGTGAAAGAGCAGAACAAGAGGCAGCAGGTTGAGAGGGACGAAGAGCCTTGTCTTAACTCCCAACACAGAGACCTTTGGTGTGAGTAACTGCAGCCTTTCAGTCGTTGGGTTGCATCTAGCGCATCAGCGGAGTCGTTACCACGGTTACCACGTTGTGTCAGACGGTATCTCAAGACTGTTCTTGTGTTTTGTTTTGTGTGTGTGTGTGTGTGTGTTTGTCCTCCAACGCAGTCTGTGAGGAGTGCAAAGAGCACTTTTTGCAAGAATGTCGGTCGTGTCAAGGTGCTCCGGTGTTTGTGCCAGACACCCCGGTGGCTGTGGGGATGTCCAGCAGGGCGGCGCTGACTGTACCTTCAGGGCTGGAGGTAGTGGTGGAGGGGGAGGAGGTGGATGTGCGCTGTGGGGATGTAAACATCCAAAAGGGGTCCATCTTTGGTCCCTTTCAAGGAGAGCTAGTGGCCAAGGACCAGTCCTCGGGGCAGTTCTCCTGGATAGTGAGTTCAGCTTTCTGTGCCTTTTCTTAGACAGATTCACTGTGGCACTAGCCGACACTTTAAGTAGAGTGGTCAGTGTTTTACTGACCTCAAAACTTAAGAATATAGACCTATATGTCTCAAATCTAATCTATAATTCTTTTTTTTTCTTTTTCAAACCGTAACACCATTCTGCTGCTGCTGGTGGTGTTTTTATCTTAAACTCTTTGGATTTATGTAGATCGTTGATGAGAACAACACGTACAAATCCATTGATGGCAGCGATGAGACAAAAGCCAACTGGATGAGGTCCGTACTTTTTGAGGAACGCGACTGAGTCTTAACAACTCAGCTGACAATCACAGCTTTGTCTTGATCAACTGTAGCTTATTTCATTTGTGAACAGCATAAAGAACATATCTGAACGCCATTTACAAATGGATACGTTTTGTATTGTGCATTGACTTAAAAGACAAGGTAAAAACCGTCCCGGTGTCGTACTCCTAAAGAACGTTTCGTCTTTTGTTGCGTCCAGGTATGTGAGAACCTCCGCTGACGAGGACGAGAGGAACCTGACTGCCTTCCAACACGGCGAGGAGATCTATTTCCGTGCGTGTCGACAGGTCGTGGCAGGCGAGAGGCTTCGAGTGTGGTACGGCACCGAGTACATTAGTCTTCTGCACAGTGTCTCACAGGATAGCATCGCCCGCAGTCTGGACACAGGTAATACACCTCTGTTTCCTCTCCTAAATACTTGAAGGTTTTACTTGAAATGTCAAGTACTTCTTAGTTGTTTTACTTTACTTTTACTTTACTTCTCTGATTGGATGTATTTTTTAAATGTATTGTCAAGATTAGTACTCCTAAACGATGTTTGTTGGTTCGTCTGATGTGATTGTCTGTGAAACTCTGACATGATCAAGCGGACACACGTTTGTCCACACGAGGGCGCTGTTGTGTCAGCTGGGAGTTTTTTATGTCACTGTATCGTTCAGTGGCAGTTTTAGCGCTGAGCGATCGGTTTTGGTCATTATTTGAGTTACTTGTGTCTCCAGAATAGTAATCTCTATGTATTGAAACTGTTTCATAGGTATTTATTTGAATTACAGTATTTATTTAAATTGACTTTAGCTTGTTCTAAAGATGAATGTTCACAGATTTGGTAGGATATCGTCAATACAATATCCATGACTGTATGAGCGGTTTTTCTGACGGTGATTTCAACTGCACACTGTGACATCTGACGTATAAAATAAAAAAATACATAAAAGTTATAGTGCAGCGGGCACAGATTCCATTACCTCTGGAACTTTTTATAGGAATACTACCACCTGTAGACCTACATTTATTAGTCAGATAACAGACGTTGTTGTCAGACGTTGTTGTCAGCTGAACTAAACAAGAACAAATGAAGAAGGAACAAAACATTGGAGATAATTTGCCTGTTCTGGTTGTGCAGGTGAGCAAACCAGGGTTATCTGTCTGCTTTCTGTTTTCAATTCATTTGCTGTCAGGATGGAAGAGAGCACATCCATTCATACCGAACACTGGATGGAAGAGAGCACATCCATTCACGTCCATTCATACTGGACACATCCTTCTTTCTGCTGTAACAGCATCAAAGCAAACATAGTCTGTGTTGTGTTCCAGCGTCTCCGTCTGCTGCCAGATCAGATGGCCTGTCCAGTCCTCAGGAGGACAGCAAAGGGCCTGTGCTGAGGTCATCCCTGCAGGGCAGGAAGGGCTTGGCGAAGCTCAGCGGTGAGGAGGTGGAAGGGCAACCCCAAGCTAAAAAGAAAAAGATCGACCTCATCTTCAAGGATGTTCTAGAAGCTTCTCTGGAGGCATCTAAAGGCGCCAACACTCCCATGAACAGCTCGCTGTCTCTGAAAAGGACCAGGTCCCTGCACGCCCCGCACTACTACATCCTCCCCGGCACGCTCGCAGCCCCCAGCGGGAAACCTTGCCTGGCCCAGGAGGATAGTAAAGCGCAGTGTCTGAGCAGGGGCCTCAACTCCACAGAACAGGCTGACGTTGACTTTGGCCTGCACACGCTGAAGGCGGAAGAGAACCACGGCCAGGTGTACGAGGGACCCTCCACTTCGTTCTGTCCCAACTGCGTGAGGTTAAAGAGGAGGATCCGAGAACTGGAGGCGGAGGTGTCGCGTCTGCGGGGTGGCGAGCACACAGACGCTCTGGCTCCTCCCCTTCCTGAACAGGCGCCGCTGGAAGATTTTCAAGGTAGGTCCGAGGAACGACCGCCGTCTGGCCTGAAACTGTCTTCCGTTGTTAAACGATGTTCGCTCTGCTGTTGCTGTGTCATGATTTCCAAGTCTAATATTGTTCTTTTTTTTTTTTTTTTTGGGTGTTTGTTTCAGAAACATGTATTTAAAACATAACGGGTTAATGATACAGCATGATCTCCTATGAATGTGAATTTCTGTTGGCTGTGAGGTAGTAGAAGAATTGACGTTGCTATTTACCTTTGTACTATGTGACTTTACGTGGCATCCTTTATTTTATTAAAACTATTTTAAACTGACCCGTCCCTTTCAATGAATTATCATCATAATTAAACAGCCAAAGACATGGTTTACGGAAGTAGTGTAGAATGGTGTACACACTTTGGTCTTTAGCCTGCATCATCTATGATCATAGATATCTATGCAGATTTAGGATACCCTACTTATGCACAAACACCTTCATTTGGCTGTCTGGAATTCACGATGCCAAAATGCCTAAAGTTTTTCAGGTTTGGCACTGCTTGAAAAAAAAAAGATTTCTTGACTCCAAAAGCAGTCCAAACAGATGAATGTCGGGAAACTCTGTAAATCTTATTTTTTTTACATCGTCAAAAGAGATGTGTCTTCCTGAGGGAGTGAAATCTTTCCTATTAAGGTTTCCATGTTGGCCAATATTTGCCAAATCCTGTTAATGTCAACATGGTACCAAGCTCCACTCCAGTGCTTAGGGAAAGGTCATCGTAGAAATTCTCTACTTCAAGTTAATTCTTGTGTTCTGTCTTTGTAGAAATGGAGGCCATGACTCCGATACCAGTGGTGCTGGATGAAGATGATCAGGATGCAGACTCAGCAGATGAGTCCATCTCCGCTGACCTCATGGTTTCTGTAGATGACCCGTCCAAGATGACCGCTGGTCCTGGCCGAAGGATTCGCCGTTTCAAGCAGGAATGGCTGAAGAAGTTCTGGTTCCTGCGCTACTCTCCCACGCTTAACGAGATGTGGTGTCACGTTTGCCGGCAGTACACCGTCCAATCCTCGCGCACGTCCGCCTTCATCATCGGGTCCAAGCAGTTTAAGATCCACACCATCAAGCTGCATAGCCAAAGCAACCTGCACAAGAAGTGTCTGCAGCTGTACAAGCTGCGTATGCACCCGGAGAAGACTGAGGAGATGTGCAGGAACATGGTCCTGCTGTTTAACGCAGCGTACCACCTGGCCCTGGAGGGCAGGCCCTCCTCGGAGCTCAGATCTCTGGCCGAACTGCTGAAGAAGTGCGATCTGAAGGTGGTGGACCAGTACATGAACGAGGGAGACTGCCAGATCCTCATTCACCACATTGCCAGGGCGCTGAAGGAAGACCTGGCGGAGAAGCTTCGATTGTCTCCATTCCTCAGCGTCATCATGGACGGGCAGAACGACGATCTGCTCTCGGACACAGTTGGCGTCTACGTGCAGTTCCTCACCAACGAAGGACCCCCTGCCACCGAGTTCCTCTCCCTTCAACGGCTGAGCGTTGTTAGCGTGGACGGCTACCTGCAGGCCATCGATCGGGCCTTTGGCGTCCTGGGACTGAAGTTCCAAGACATGCAAGTGGTTGGTTTGGGAGTTGACGGAGCCAACATTTCCTCTGGCCTGAGGGCCAGTCTGTACATCGCTCTTCAGAAAATCCTACCCTGGATCCTCTGCCTCCCTGTGATGATCCACCGGCCTCACCTAGAGGTGCTGGATGCCATCAGTGGGAAGGAGCTGTCCTGTCTGGAGGACCTGGAGAACAACCTGAAACAGCTGCTGAGCTTCTACCGGTATTCCCCTCGCATGATGGCTGAGCTGCGGTCCACAGCACCCACACTGTCTGAGGAGACCGAATTTCTGGGAGACATCAGAGCTGTTCGTTGGATTATAGGCGAGCCAAACGTCCTGAACGCGCTCATCAAGGATTATCTGGAGGTGGTGACACACCTGAAGGACATCAGCAGCCAGACACAGAGGGCGGACGCTGCGGCCATTGCTCTGACCCTGCTCCAGTTCCTCATGGACTACCAGTCCGTCAAGCTGATCTATTTTCTATTGGACATCATTGCTGTTCTCTCACGTCTGGCCTACATCTTCCAGGGTGACTACCTGCTGGTGTCTCAGGTAGATTCCAAGATCGAAGAAGCCATTTTTGAGATCGGTCAGTTGGTGGACTGCCCGGGGGAGTACCTGCAGGAGTTTGAAGAGAACTTCCGCGAAAGCTTCAACGGTGTCGACCTGAAGAATTTACGCGTTGCCGAATCCAAATTTCAATCCATCCGAGAGAAGATTTGCCAGAGAAGCCAAAACATCTTGTCCCAGAGGCTGGACCTCCACAGCCAAGCTGTAGCCAAAGCTTGCCAGGTTCTCGACCTCAACACCTGGCCTCACAACAGAGAGGACCTGAGAGCCTATGGAGAGGAGGAGATCCTTCTCATATTCGACCATCTGGACACCATCCCTGCAGCCGGACGTGAGATGCCTCAGGACAAGACCAAGGCAAGGAGCAACCTGATGGTGGAGTGGAGGGATCTCAAAGCAGACTACTACAGCATGAACGGCTTCAAGGAAGTAGTCGGTCACATTTGCAGGTACAGGCAACGATTTCCTGTTCTTAATCGTGTTTTGCAGCTTGTCAGAGTCTTGCCAACCTCCACTGCTTGCTGCGACAAAGGCAGAGTGTCTCTGCAGAAAGTACGTAAGAACAACCGCTCCCGGATCACCATGGATCACACCAACGACCTGCTGACTCTCGCTGTGAACGGGCCTCCCATCGCTCACTTCGACGGGAAGCGACCGTTAGACAGCTGGTTTGAAGAGAAGTCGGGGAACAGTTACTCTCTCTCGGCGGAAATGTTAAACCGGATGTCCACCGCTGATCAGAAGTCAGTTCTACACAGCGTGGACGTAAACACCGACTTTTACCCAGACATCTGATGGATGCCACCTGGAGAGCATCAATCTGCTCATCTGTCTGTTGTCCGGAGTAGCTGTGGCCATCTCCAGTGATGAGCCATGATGGTGCTGCGCTGATGGTCCAGTCTGATGACTCAGTCTGTGTGAGCTTCTGATAACAGCACTGTGCGAGATGTCGAACGTACGCTAGTGTCAATCTCAGAGGTCAGGTTGGTCTCTACAAGGAAGACCGGGATTACAGCAAAACAAGCAAGACATACAGAACAGGTAAAAACTATGATCTTTGCTTGAGTATGTTAAATATAAGCACAGTATGACACCTTACCACTTAGCACTTAAGACAAACAGAAAACAGACGGTTTCAGTGACCTTGTTCTCACCTGAACGTGTCACCCAGCATCGACCAGGAGGCAGGAAGTGACATGCCAAACAGTTCATGGCACTCAAGCACGTTTCACTGTAGTATGAAACCACTTAATAATTAGCATTTAAATTGACAACAGCGTTTACGACACCAGAAATCAAGGTGTATACCATTTGAAAAGTGTTGTAATTCTCTGTATGTCAGTAGAGATGGTGCCATTGTTCTCAATGCAAAGTCATAAGAAAGTCAAAGGTGCTATTGTGCTAGGCCATGCAAAGACGTGAATTGTTTTGCACATTGTGGTGATTGATATTGTTATTATCGTGAGTTTTTTGTCTTAAAATATTACCGTGAGAGGATGTGGTCAACATTTGGTTTTGCACCCAGCAATGTATATTAGTAGTATTGTTCATACTGATGACTATTTACAGATTTCTGACGGTGTTCCCTATAACCACACCTGGTTTGATTATAATTCTCTTCAATAATTGCTTCATTGCCTGCTTTTTATATTTGATTATCATCATTCATATTTTCTGCCTTGTTGGTCGTTTATTACATGTGTTCTGTTGATTTATTATGTGTGTTCTGTTTGTTTGTTTGTTTGTTTGTTTGTTTTTTACAGCAATACAGGATGGCTTTAGGGTTAAGGGTGGGTAAAAAAATATGCTTTAGTTTTGAAGATATACACGTATCAATTCTATAACTGTACATTTAATTTCTTTGACTCAATAAATTTGATAACGTATAGTGTTAACCTCACAAGAAGAACAAGGTTCAGTTAGTCAAATGTGAAAATAAAAAACCCCAAGGTTTTGCACTAGCAGTTTAAACTGAGTGAAACGTAACTGCTACGTTTGAGTGGACGACGGGGATCGTAACGGCTGAGACTGTTTATGAATGTTTTAGTGTCACCTGAGCCTGGAGTCAGTGTCTGTAGTCTGTATTGGCATACGCACATACGATCCAGGTTCAATTAGCTTGAGATGATGCATCGTCACATTCCCGTATAGGATAGATTATTTCTCTGAATTTCAGTCACAGATTTCAGAGTTTGTTGTGTTCATGCTGAACTGTCATAACTGATATGTTTTCACGTTACTTTTGTCGGCATGTTGTTGGTTGGCATGCGGTAGGTAGTGATGCATGTGAATGGATGTGAATACGTACACAATTTTTGTTGTTTGTTTTTTATACAGTAGATTTATAACCTCAGTGAGGTATATTCAGAGGTTGGAACGACCCTTTTTACAGTGTAGTAGTGAGCGGCTGTATGGCTTGTGCTAATCATGCTATTCAGTTAGCTGTTTTGGAGGAAACTGTTTTCAATCACTTTACTATTTGACATCAGATTGCCAAAATAATGTGTTTTTTTCCAATCTTTTGACATTCAAGAATCATAAACAAAATGTTTGATCTGGAGGTCGAATTTGGTTTAGTTTAGTGGGCTAAATGTTACCATGAAAAAATGTTGTATTTATTTCTATGTTTGTTTTGTGGACTATGTTTGAAAAAAAGAAATTGTAAGCACATTTATATTGCTTGCTATTTCCAGTTATATGAGCCAAAACTAGCAAAAAACTGCATATCACATATGTATCACACCAAAGTTGAATACATGCATTGTTTTGTATCCATATATTGTACAAAATGTTGATCTATAATTCATGATCAATTCTACTACAATGTATATGTGATATGTATGAATAATTCCGCTGAATTTGAAATTAATATCTGTTATGTTCTTGTAACCAAAACCTGTTTCGTTTATTCAGTTGAACAGTCATTATTATTATTATGTGTATCTTTAATAAGTGATGCCTGCGAATGGCCGTTATACATAAACACCATTTTCATCTGCACTCAAAAGGTGTAAAAAAAAAAATTATATATATACATACATACATACAATTCTTCAGTGCTACTTGTTTTGAGGCATTTAACACTGGACATATATTACTGTAAATTATCATGTGTGAAATGTGTATATATTCATATATATTCATAAGAGATGTATCACCCGTATTTTACATTGTAAAAAATATCTACATAGGTCATATAACTGTTTAATAAACTATTTTCAGTTACCACATTTTACTGCAACCATTATTTGATTAATTTACAGTAAAAAAAAAAAGGACGAGTATTCTAATACCACACTTAATGACTTATTAAATGCAGCTACCATCTATTGATACTAGTATCCTACCAAATGAAACATCCACATCGATCTGAGTGTAATCAAATGTTCTTTGTTGGAGTCTGAATCTGTTCAGTCATGGCAGAACAGTCACTTCTCCTGAGTCCCCTGGCGTCCCTTGGCCCCGGGCCAGCTCATCTGTCATCATGATGCCCCAGCATGTCTCCAAGGTTTGCAGGTGGCCCAGTCAAACATGCCAAACGAAGAGAATTAGTACAAAGAAAATACCATGAAGTGACTGTTGTTCTTCTAGCTCCTCAGAACAGACTGACAGGACTCACAAGTGCCAAGCTGTCACATATTAAAATGTTAACTAGAAAGATGACCATCCCAAGCAAACGTTTGCACAAGAGACCAATAGAGAGGTCATGAACTGGATTTTTAGATATCAGTGTACGCCAGGCAGCTGGATACAGACACACAGTACGCCGTCTGTCATTCCCAGCTGGCTCCGTCTGAATGATCCGTGTGTCATCCTCCGTGACTGGTACATCCCCATCTGATTCCACACCAGCAACTGCAACACTGACACGCTATTACCAAGTACGGGATTCGAATTGCATCACATTACGTTTTGTGAGTCACATGTAAACATGTTTGCCACCCAAACGGGTGTCTAATGTGTTCGTGTGTAAATGATCAGGATTCGATTCGCGTTCGAATCCTTTTTTGTTTATCTGACCAACAGAATCAAAAGTCTAACGTGGTTCTGTTGATGATTCATTTGGGAGAGTTTCCACGTGAAAAAAAAAGACATTTGGCCCCCAAATATCCCTACACCCGATCCAGTCCCACCCAGGGTTGCAGGAATGTAACCATGCCCTGCCTGAATCGTATGATGAGGATGTGATGTGCATGTTAAACTAGGCCCTCAGGAGTCAGGAAGACGAGTCATACACAGACAGACTGTCTCTGAAAACGGAGGCCAACAATTGTTCTAAACTAACAAAAGGCCAGATGGGGGTGGAGTTGGGTTCGACAGGGAATCATTGTAGACTAACTACAAAGAGGTTTTTACATCTGAAAGTTCAGTCCGGGTAATGCCTGTCCCTGCATGTTAAGCTGGCAGAAGGCGCTGTGTTTCGTCGTAGGTGACAAGACGTCTTGAGGTGTTTTGGGTTGGTTTCTGTGATTGTTTTGTTTACAATCCTCAGGAATATTTGCTGGTCTTTCATATCTGCTGTTTTGAGGGACATTTCCATCAACTGTTTCAGAGGAAAACAAGGAAAATGCCGATCTGTGGACAGCTGTGTGTGGTCATCTTGTTTGGGATGGTTGGCTTGGGTGAGTGACTTTGCAGGACATCTCTCTTTTATAACAGGCTGTTTGACACCAATACTGGCAACATGTCTGCAACACGATTTCTGGTTTCACATTTTAAATGTTACACTGTATAAAGATAGTGACGACAGTCTCGATTATTAATACGTTAATAAATAAATGATTAGTCTTTAAATAATGATTGGGTCCTGTTGAAATGACAACGCTGTAAAAAATGACATCATTTATCAGATGTTTTATTCATTTTATCTACGTTCAACAGATACCGTATAATTATATTTAATTTAAGAAAAGGGCTTATATATAAGTGTGACTGCTGGCTGTTGTGATCCAGGTTCTGCTCTACGCTGTTTCAAGTGTTCTGACTACACTGGGCAGTGTGAGAATGTGAAGGAATGCACTTACGAAGACTCGTGTATATCTCTAAGTGAAAGAGGTGTGTTATTTTATCCGTGTACAAACCAAAATATAAATATACATTGATGATGTTTATGATATACATATCAAAAATTACATTTGGAGCAAATTTTTGTTGTTGTTGTTGTTGACATAACCCGGTTCCGTGCCGTGTTCGATGGCTAATGACAGTATTCTGGTCTGCACAGGAGGGAAAACGATTCGCCAGTGCATTCGATACACAGACTGCGACAACTCTCGGCTCATGCAAATGTTCCCAGCCATCTCAGAGTTCACCTACAGGTGCTGCAGCAGCGATATGTGCAACAGCGGCACCAGTCTGACAGCAAGAGGTTCAGCTTCAGCTCTGGCTGGATCTCTACTGCTACTGTGGTGGGGTTTACTGTAGGACTGTCTCCGTTTTGACATGAAGAGACAGACAGCGTGGAGCTGGAACTGACGATATAGAGGCTGTTTTCATGGGGTTATTAACTATGACAGAATTGTTATTTTGTGAAACGTGAATTTGAGATCTATAACCTGACGTTTAAATGTGCCTTCCGTGTATTTTTGGGCAGATGCTGTAATATAATGACTCCTTGTTTATGGTTTAGTTGTTAGTTAGGGTTAGTATTGGTTTGTATTTTACTAACATGAACTAGACTCGCGAACAGCCTTGTCATCTGATTGTGATTTTATTGGTGTATGTTTCATTAAAGTCATATATGTGTTCTGGTCATTTTCATTTCGCACACATTGTGAAGACTTTGAGCATCGTCACAGCTTGTTAAGACTCCAGTTCCTAATATGTATGATCATAAATAAATAATGTGCAGAAAATCACAGTAACAATCTCAACAGTCTTCATCAGGGCTGCGAGTCCCTTCACTCTCATCACTGCCCTCTTCAGATACAACAAACTCAAAGTAAATTAAAGATTTATTTAAGGATCATTTCACACATTTTGACATTAATATATATATCTATATATATCTATATATAGATATATATATCTATAGATATATATTTATATAGATATATATTTATATATCTATATATTTATATATCTATATATTTATATATCTATAGATATATATACATACAATACACAGATTAATCAGAATTATGAATCAAAAATGTCTATTTTCCTCTGAGAAGCTTCACATACCTGATAGTCTTGAAATAAGCGAACAGCACAGCATCAAAAACAGAGTCTGAACAGCATCAGATGTACAGTAGCTGCAGGATTAACAGCATCTTTAAAGTTACTACTTTGCAGTACTTTCAGTATAACACAATACTGTATGAATATAGAGGGTTAAACAGTGGACAGTACATCTCTTTGAAAGACAATACACACCTTGTGCTTGTTCTAAACCACTTTACCAAAAATGTCAATGTCAACAAAAGTCGAATTAAATTCGCAAATAACCGCAATTAAACTAGAATTTAAAAAATCTTCACATTCAAATATATGAACCTTAACAGTTCCAGTTTTGATGGATCCTTTCATCACTGGTCTCCCAGACCCTCCTCCTCCGTCGTACGGCCAATCACTTCCAGCTGCACTGTTTTCCTCTGACCGTTTCTCTCCACTGGCTTCTCCTCCTTTTCCTGCTCCCTCTCTGCCTGTGCATACCAGGGCTGGGCTGTGGAGGTCTCCCCCACCCTGCCCCCCCTCCGGAAGCCTCCCCTGCCAGCCCTCACCAGCCCCCAGCCTTGCAGCTTCCCTTCGGAGGCCCCCCCGTCCTGAACCCCCCGGATCTGGTCCAACTCTTTGGCGCTGAGGGCCGGCATACGGACCGAGACCGTGTTTCCAAACTTGGAATAGTCGACGGAGTAGCGTCCATCTTCCTCTGTCATGATGGAGACAAACCGCCGGCCCCAGAGGATCTCCTCAGGGGTGTACGAGGTGCGTGCCTGCATGGTAATACCTGTGGTCTCCACAACACCTGGAAACCCACAAGACAAATCCAGTGTAGGTTTCACACACACACACACACACACACACACACACACACACACACACACACACACACACACGAAACATCTGAAACTACTTTTTCACAATCAACAAACACTCTGTGGCTACTTTTAAGACAACAGCGTTAAATAACAAAACAACAGTTTGGAAACAGTGTCATAACCAGTGTTTCTCTAAACAAGTATTGTGTTTGACAGCCATTACAATTGATGACATTCCAACAACTCCTCCGTACCTTCCAGAATGACTATGATCTCCAGGTCCTCTGTGTTGAGGGAGTTGGCGGAGAGCTCGTACAGGGGGCTCCCTCTCTCGATGGTGTGGCTGATGATGAGAGGGGACACCAGGAAGATGCCGTTGCTCCGTAGAGGGTTCTCTACCTGGATGTCCAGCTGACACACTGGAACCACCTCACCTTCGGTGGTGACCGTCCTGCGGATCACCTGCAGGAGACGCACACAGCAGCACCCTGTGTCACACCTGCTCAGTACCTGCTCAGTACCTGTTCAGCACCCGCTCACCCACCACCTGTTCAGCACCTGCTCAGCACCCGCTCACCCACCACCTGCTCACCACCTGCTCAGTACCTGCTCAGTACCTGCTCAGTACCTGCTCAGCGCCTGCTCACCCACCACCTGCTCAGTACCTGCTCAGTACCTGCTCAGCACCCGCTCACCCACCACCTGCTCAGCACCTGCTCAGTACCTGCTCAGTACCTGCTCAGTACCTGCTCACCCACCACCTGTTCAGCACCTGCTCAGCACCCGCTCACCCACCACCTGCTCACCACCTGCTCAGTACCTGCTCAGTACCTGCTCAGCACCTGTTCAGCACCCGCTCACCCACCACCTGCTCACCACCTGCTCAGTACCTGCTCAGTACCTGCTCAGTACCTGCTCACCCACCACCTGCTCACCACCTGCTCAGTACCTGCTCAGCACCTGCTCAGTACCTGCTCAGCACCTGTTCAGCACTTGCTCACCCACCACCTGCTCAGCACCTGCTCAGTACCTGATCAGTACCTGCTCACCCACCACCTGTTCAGCACCTGCTCAGCACCCGCTCACCCACCACCTGCTCACCACCTGCTCAGTACCTGCTCAGTACCTGCTCAGCACCTGTTCAGCACCTGCTCACCCACCACCTGCTCAGCACCTGCTCAGTACCTGATCAGTACCTGCTCACTACCTGCTCAGTACCTGCTCACCACGTCCCAGGCCTGCATTACAACAGTACCGGTTCTACAACTGGGAAATCACTTCCAAGACTAAGTGTAGCACATTATGGGGGCAACTTCAAGAATAAGGGGTGTTTGTTTCCTGACCTGGGCCCGTAGACAGGGGTGGGGTTTGGGGGGTAGTTAGGACAACAACTCCCCTCACACACACACACTCACTCACTGCCAAAGGTCCATATTTTTGTTTTAATATCATAATTAAATATAAAATGGGGTTGAAACTTCAAAACAAAAGGTCCACTTCATGAACTCCTCTTCCACTTCCACAGCATCCGGTCCTGTTTGCTGACTTTTTGAAGAGATCGAACATGTCTCATCTGTAAACGTCTCACCTGCAGCTGGATGGTGGCAGAGATGATCATGCTCTTTCTCAGGTCCCCCACGCGGAACATGAAAGTGGGTCGGCCGTTACGTGGAGCGATCACGGCGTTCTTGGAGAAGATGAGAGTCTCTGCTCGCCGGTTGGCCTGTGCCGTCTTCATGAAGACGCACCCCAGCATCACCGCGTTGATGATCAGCCCCAGAATGTTCTGGATGATAAGGACGGTGATGGCAAGAGGGCATTCCTCTGTCACCATACGCCCTCCAAAACCAATAGTCACCTGGGAGAGGATGTCCAAAGGTTGACTTAGTGTATGTTTCGAGGTTTGGTTGCCTAACAGGACTTGGTGGGAGTAGCGAAGTAAAAATGATTAAAGATGGTGAAAGCAATGATGTTGAGAAGCACTTTTTGTCACATTTGCTCACATAAACTTAACATCTTATCAGTAAGTGGGCCTCACCTGCACTTCAATGGAGAAAAGAAACGCGGAGGTGAAGGACTGGATGGCAGTGACACAAGGCACTGGGCCGGGTTCCCCGCTAGGATCGCGGGGCTCCAGGTCTCCGTGAGCGAAAGCGATGAGCCACCACGCCATGGCGAACAGCATCCACGAGCAGAGAAAAGCCGAGGTGAAGATCAGGAGAGAGTGCTGCCATTTCAAGTCCACCATGGTGGTGAAAACATCCTGCAGAAATCTGCCCTGCGGGAGACCAAATACGCTTTCATAATGAATGAATTCAGCGGACGCGAATGTAGCATTCGCTTCCTTCCAAGGCGATTGTCTGGCCTAAGCCTACATACAATTTAACAGGATAAAGTTTCAGAGATGATCATTACTAGTCTGCTTTTACTTTGCACACTACAGTGATTCATCTGACTTGAAGATGAAACATTTAAAAAAAGATACCTGTTCCCGGATATTCTTGTGGGCGACATTGCAGGATCCATTCTTGGTGATAAAACGGGCACGTTGTGACTTCGCCCTGAACCTGTTGGGCTGGTTCGCATCCTCTGCTAGTCGGGTCAGGAGGAACCCGTCCGGTAGTAATCCCTTTCGGGCCAGCATTGTGCTGTTGAGACGTAATGCGAGTTTTCACAAGTATTACAATGTCATAAAAACAAATCCGGCGATGTTCCTAAATGGACAATGGATGGCATTAGATGGCAGATGGATGTTACGCAATACTTGCCACCGCATTTCATATGGACGTTAAAGCTTTAAATAATAATTTAATACATTTAACCAGAATAGTATTTTCATAGTAAATGTAGACCTTTATGTAGGCCTAGATGCTGAAAGAAAAGAAAATCAAAGAGTGTAGCATTTTCACACCACCCGACATGAAAATAGGAATTGAAAAGCCAGTTTTCTTACATGGGATATTTGTATTTAAAAAAAAACAGCAATCGCAAAAAATGTTGGACATGGACATAAGGCTATATATTTTTTTAAACCTGCAGGTTATGTCTCACAGGTGTTCAAGGAAATTATTTTAAAAGTCGCTCGCGGATGTAAACATTTCGACCGCTGGCAAATGATGAGCAAGGTTATCTGTTTTCTAAAATCATCAGCCTATACGAACTGTATCGCTTACATCGCCATACTTTCACATTACATACCTTTGGTAATTTAGCTGTTATTTGGTGAAGAATAAGACATATGTCGAAATCACTCAAAATCCATATGTGCCTTTTTCATCATGCTCTTTTCCTCGACACTATCATTTAGCGTTCGTATTTAGCAGTAGGATCAGTTTGGTCTGGACGAGTATCCGTAGCAGTGGAAACGTCATCAATATCAACAACCAAGATGGCCGATTGGAATCGAGGTAAGAAAGTGACACGTATTCAAGTATGTTTATTTTAATGTTTGTTGACTACAAATTATATTTTCACATTGGCATAAATATATTAAAACAAGTAAAATATCAGCAGACACGTTTTGGGAACAATATGGCCAATGCTAACCTGATAGCCGAGTACTATTCCTAGTCAACAGGCACTGGTTTGCAAGGAAATAGCAAGATAACCAATCAAATATAACTGGCAGCACATAGCCTCTGAGTTGATTGTGGACCTTGACGACAACTTTATCTCTAAAATGTACGTATTTATGTACAGGACATGGAGCTGTCGACGATATGCTGGACGCTGAAAACAAACTTCTTGCGGACAATTTGGCGAGCAAGGTCTCAAGATTGAAATCGGTATTTGATCGTTACTTTAACCCCTTCATTAAATTACAATTTAACATGTTTTCTACAAAAGCGTGTTGTGAATAATCGTCTCAAATCGGTGCGGTTTCTTGTCCTCTCTGACAGCTTGCCTTTGACATCGACAAAGAAGCCGAGGATCAAAATTCATACTTGGATGGCATGGTACGTTTAAAATAACACTAGACACATTCAATACAAAGATTAGCACACAAGATTAGTGCTACGAAATTAGCGGCAATAGTTTTCAGGCCGAATGCGAAGATTTTTCTATGCACTGGTTCATTCATGTACTTTATCATTCGGTCTATAGGATTCCAATTTTCTAAGTGCGACAGGACTGTTGACTGGCAGTGTGAAGCGGTTTTCCACGATGGTCCGATCTGGCAGAGACAACCGCAAGATCCTGTGCTACGTGTCAGTGGGTCTGGTGGTAGTGTTCTTTGTGTTGTACTACCTCGTGTCCAGGATCCAGTCCTGAGCGCATCCAGGAGGAACGGACACTTCTGAAGATGCGGCGTCGGGACTTAAGTCGTACGTCCTTCATCGTGAAGACTGTGAATAGGGAACTTACGCTGTTACGCTGACACTGCAATGACCCTCTCAGCGTCTCTCATGCCCTGCCCATCCAGAAGTAGAAATGGTGGATCAGCAATTTCTTTTTACTCTCAGTTGTATGAGAATTATAGCCCTTGTACATACCTTATTAGAGATATTACAGATAAGTTATGATGGTGAACATGGTGTTAGCGTTGCCTTGCTGGAAAGTTGCAAGGGTTAAATCTGCGAGATAACGTCTCAGTAATTTGAGAAGCTGGTGGATAGTTGGGATCCAGTGATGGGAAAGGATGTTACTTTTTTATTTTTAAGATAAGATTTTTAAATTAAGGGATTTAAAAAAATCACTGCTGATATGCAGATCTCTGGTTTGGGTTATACCCTCTAGTTTCCAGTTTGCAACAGACATCTGTTTGTAATAACTGATACCATATTTGCATTTTGAAGTTTACTAACATGTTCCTTTTTCGATCTTTAAAATTTATTAATTTAAAATCATCTGACTTTTTATACGAGGAGATTAGGGGTTCTGCTGGGCCTCATTCCTAAAATATGATAGCCTTTAATAGTTAATTAATGTTTCCAAAACAGTCAATTTTGTTTATATTGTTGAGATGGATACTATTGTTTCTATTAGATTTCCATTACTGGGTATTATACGGTGGAAAATGGCTGATGGAAATAAAACGATCTCCTACTTGTATGTTATTGTTGGTAGTCTACATTGCTTGTTTCGTCTTGCGTCGTATTTTTTCGGTCATTTCCGCCGTATCTCCTTCCTGTGAGTTGATAGAAGAAAAGGCGAACGTTGGACGCCATTTCATGCCGGTTTCTTATCTATTGTTTGAAATAACATTATTAGTCACTTCTCAGATTTGTGTATTGAATTATAAAAGGATTTGATCCTGTGCGGTGTACGGTATAATAGGGAGGGTGCAATCCAGTCCGATTTGCCCTCGGTCAGATTCGGCTCACATCGTTCGTTGTAGGAAAAATGGACGAGACTGACTCGGCAACGAAAGGACTGGCGCTGGATGAAGCGTCCATAAACGCAGTTGTTGAAACGGTGGAGGAGGGGGTGGATTCGGATACAGAATCGGAGGCCGAAGTCACAACGATGACGGTAATAGGAGAACCGGGGAACATCGACATTGGAGCCGAGTCCTTACCGAACCCTGACGATGCTGAAGCAACGTTTGCAGGCAAGTTTTTGTAGCTCCCATAGCATAATGTTAACACTACACTGCGCTTCTACTACCAGCTATAAACCATTGACACTAAGGCCAGTTTAGCTAGATTGGTACCGTAACAGCTAGATAATCAGGCTAACTTGCTAACGTTAGCTATATTATCCATTTATTTAACAATGGAAACCGGAAAATTACATTTTACTTTAGTTTCAGCTCTTTAGCTATTTAAGTAAAACTAAACTTGTACGGTGAACGTAATATCGCTATACTTCAAAACGTTTTATTAACATGTAGACTACAGTTACAGCAACAGTTACATTTTATTTAATCAAATGCCCATTTATTTAAAAATCTTTTTCAAGTGTATGTCGCTGTCATGAAATAAAACCACAAAATTCTTCAAACTGTCTCATGTTCAGAAGTGACCACTGTCACTGTAGCTGGTGTTCAGGCTAGCGAGGACAATGTCTTCACCACCACCATGGCAACCACATCATCGATACCAGAACACGTTCTTGTAAGTTTTACCAACTTTTAAGTTATCAACAAAGTATGCCACATACTCCAGTCTAATTCTAGTCCTACTTTCAAAATCTACTTCGCCATATTCAGTGATCGAATTCTAACACTAATGCAGTGTTCATGTTTAACATAAGCAAATCATTAACAGCAACCCTCCTCTAAATGCTAGACTGGCAGGATCAGTCTGCTAGCATGCTAACCCTCCTCCATGCTAGACTGGCAGTACCAGTCTGCTAGCATGCTAACCCTCCTCTCCATGCTAGACTGGCAGGACCAGCATGCTAACCCTCCTCACCATGCTAGACTGGCAGGATGAGTCTGCTAGCCTGTTAACCCTCCTCTCCATGTTATAGACTGGCAAGACCAGTCTGCTAGCATGCTAACCCTCCTCCATGCTAGACTGGCAGCACCAGTCTGCTAGCATGCTAACCCTCCTCTCCATGCTAGACTGGCAGGACCAGTCTGCTAGCATGCTAACCCTCCTCTCCATGCTAGACTGGCAGGACCACCATGCTAGCATGCTAACCCTCCTCTCCATGCTAGACTGGCAGGACCATCATGCTAGCATGCTAACCCTCCTCCATGCTAGACTGGCAGTACCAGTCTGCTAGCATGCTAACCCTCCTCTCCATGCTAGACTGGCAGGACCACCATGCTAGCATGCTAACCCTCCTCACCATGCTAGACTGGCAGGACGAGTCTGCTAGCATGCTAACCCTCCTCTCCATGCTAGACTAGCAGGACGAGTCTGCTAGCATGCTAACATTCCTCTCCATGCTATATACTGGCAGGATCAGTCTGTTAGCATGCTAACCCTCCTCTCCATGCTATAGACTGGCAGGACCACCATGCTAGCATGCTAACCCTCCTCACCATGCTAGACTGGCAGGACCAGTCTGCTAGCATGCTAACCCTCCTCTCCATGCTAGACTGGCAGGACGAGTCTGCTAGCATGCTAACATTCCTCTCCATGCTAAGACTGGCAGGACGAGTCTGCTAGCATGTTAACCCTCCTCTCCATGCTATAGACTAGCAAGACCACCATGCTAGCATGCTAACCTTCCTCTCCATGCTATAGACTGGCAGGACTACAATGCTAGCATGCTAACCTTCCTCTCCATGCTATAGACTGGCGGTACCACCATGCTAGCATGTTAATCCTCCTCTCCATGCTAGACTGGCAGGACCAGTCTGCTAGCATGTTAACCCTCCTCTCCATGCTATAGACTAGCAAGACCACCATGCTAGCATGCTAACCTTCCTCTCCATGCTATTGACTGGCGGTACCACCATGCTAGCATGCTAACCCTCCTCTCCATGCTAGACTGGCAGGACCAGTCTGCTAGCATTCTAACCCTCCTCTCCATGCTATAGACTGGCAGGACCACCATGCTAGCATGCTAACCTTCTTCTCCACGTTACAGACTGGCAGGACTACCCTGCAGATCAGTGACAGCATTCACTCCCAGAAGGCCACCCTGATAGTGGTGCACACAGACGGAAGCATCGTTGAAGCGACTGGCCTGAAAGGTTCTGCTGCGGTCATGACCTCCGGTGAGTCACTCTCCAGAACACCAACTCTTCACCTTCCCTTTCCGAGGGACAGAGAGTGAATGTACAGCTCTCTGTGTTTCACTGTGCGTTCCTGGCAGGGCCCCGGACCCCCTCCACGCCCATGACCCCCGGTCAGGATAAAGATGGCTGTTCCAAATACAACTGGGACCCATCTGTGTACAACAACGAGCTGCCTGTTCGCTGTAGGAACAGCAGTGGGATTCTGTGCAAGAACAGGCTAGGCTCAGGTAAGCGTGGCCACTAGAGAGAGCCCTTGGACTGTTGTGAATGTGCTGTCGTGGTCAGCGCTGTACCGATCTTAGCAGCTAGACTGGTTTATTTGAGTCATTTTAGCTAAGATGACCCTGGGTCTGTGTGGCAGGAGGGAAGGGTCGCTGTATCAAACACAACAACAAGTGGTACACTCCCACGGAGTTTGAGGGTATGGCAGGCCGAGCTAGCAGCAAGGACTGGAAGAGGAGCATTCGCTATGCTGGCCGCCCCCTGCAGTGCCTCATCCAGGTGAGCTGGGGTACCACAGTTTGGTTTTGATGTGTTTGTGAGTTAGCATGTGGTGAGAGTTAGCATGTGGTGTGTGAGAGTTAGCTGGTGGGTTGTGAGCGTTAGCATGTGGGTTGTGTGAGTTAGCATGTGGGTTGTGAGAGTTAGCCGGTGGTGTGTGAGAGTTAGCATGTGGTGTGTGAGAGTTAGCATGTGGTGTGTGAGTTAGCCTGTGGCTTGTGAGAGTTAGCATGTGGTGTGTGAGTTAGCCTGTGGTATGTGTGAGTTAGCATGTGGTATGTGAGAGTTAGCATGTGAGTTGTTAGCGTTAGCATGTGGCTTGTGTGAGTTAGCATGTGGCTTGTGTGAGTTAGCATGTGGCGTATGGCTGGGACTGACTCAGACCTGTGTGACTAACAGGAGCGGATCCTGAACCCACACGCTGCGTCCTGCACCTGTGCAGCCTGCTGTGATGACCTGGCTCTGGTGAGTCACATGACCTCCAGAGCATCATGACCTCCAGAGCATCATGGCCTCCAGAGCATCATGACCTCCAGAGCATCATGACCTCCAGAGCATCATGACCTGATAGCCTGCTGATCCACACAGCTGTAAACAGCACACCTGTCTCCACGTGTGTGGAAGACTCTGAAATAAGGAAACCTTTACAAAGCTGCTGTGTCACCCCACCAAACCTGTCAGATAGAAGAGACACAACTCATTCATTCATTTACTCATCCATTCATTTATTCATTCATTCATTTTCTACTGCTGATACCTGGGAGGGATTGCAGTGCCGCTTGTTCCCGTTAGGCGTCACGGGTGACTGGAGCCTAACCCAGTAACTTCGGGTCATAGGCGGGGTACACCCTGGACTGGGGCCAGCAAGTGGCAGGGCTAACACAGCTTGTTTATGTGTAACACCAGGACATGTGAGCGTGTATGCACTGACACAGTGTGCTGTTACAGAAGCTTACAGCTGTTTCTCTTCTCATTGTTTTCAGTGCTCAAAAGATGCCGATGCTTTCGGAGCAGAGAACATAAATATGGTAATAGAATTGATTTACATTCCCTTGTAGACACGACCAAAAGTAGCTATTTAAGTTTAAAAGTAGCATTTTTATCATTCGGTCGATTCACAAATAGATTTCCTTAACCAAGCCCAGTGTGACCTGGTAATAGGTGGCTGTAAACGCTCTGTTTGTTATGTCAAGATTTTATCAACAAAAGCCACTTTGTTCTGCTATTCTTAGCAGGCAGTTAATACACGATTAGGGGAGGCTAGTTTTCTCAAGCCTCAGAAAGTATGAAGCTAAACGATGAAATATTTCATCAAGCTCTGTAAGAAAAGGAGGACTAAAGGTGATGTTTCTGCTGTCCAGACTGGTCCTGTCAGGTTGTTTGTCCCTTACAAGAGACGAAAGAAAGACAATGAGCAGCCATCAGAGAAGAGAGAGCTCCCTGCAGCTAAGAACATCACACTGGCACCTGGAGCCACCTGTGAGTCCCTGAAACCCTCTCCTCCTCATATCTGCTCCTCCTCTCTCCTCCTCATATCTGCTCCTCCTCTCTCCTCCTTATATCTGCTCCTCCTCTCTCCTCCTCATATCTGCTCCTCCTTCTCTCCTCCCTCCTCCCCTACCCTCTGTTCTCCTCCCTCCCCTCCCCTACCCTCTTCTCCTCCCCTACCCTCTCTTCTCCTCCCTCCTCCCCTCCCCTCTCTCCTCCTTATATCCGCTCCTCCTTCTCTCCTCCCTCCTCCCCTCCCCTCTCCTTCCCTCCCCTCTGTTCCCCTCCTCCTCTCTCCTTCCCTCCGCTCCTCTCTGTTCTCCTCCTCCCCCTCTTCTCCCTCATCCTTCCCTTCCTTCTCCTCTTCTCCTCCCTCCTCCTCTCTCCTCCCCTCCCCTCTGTTCTCCTGTTCAAGCCTCTTTAGAGGCAGGGCATGCCTCTTTAGAGGCAGGGGAGAGGACCAAGTGGAGGCACATCACCTGCCTTGCCAGACTGGCACTGCAGGTAGCATCTCTGTGCAGTTAGCTTCCTGACGTAGCAGCAGTTAGCACTAACCTCAGACACTGGTCTGTCACCAGGCAGTTAGCACTAACCTCAGCCACTGGTCTGTCCCCAGGCAGTTTGTCAACACCCTCAGCTGTAGGTCAGTGTGTAATAGTTCTTCTGAGGAATGACATTGTTTGTCTCTCTCAGGGTTCTTAATCTAACGCTCCCTGCCCAGATATGGACACAGATGCGATCGTCTTCTCCCTTTCCTGTTTCCTGTTATCTTACTCTCCATCAGACACATGAGTCTCGAAGCTTCGTTTATTTTAGCATCTTAGATCCTGAGGTTATTGGAGCTACCAGACACAGGCTCTGTGGAATTTACTGCATATTGAAATATTATCTTTCTGAGATCTCTGTGAGAGGACACTTGTTCTTAACAAATGTAAATAGAAGACGCACTTCTGGAATGGCTCAGGATTCTCGTCCATTTGGAAAGATTCATTTCTCCATTCTAGGAAACCAGTTTTGTGTCCAAAACACTTAACACACAAGTATGACGTATGAAACACAACAGATTTATTTAAGATGATCTGTTCATCAGTTGAGATTAGGCTTGATTCTAAACCAGAGAGTTTTTCATCTTTTTAAAATGATTTATTTGTGGTAGTTTATCATGCCTCAGACAGCAAACGTGCTGGGCTGGTTCTGAGCCCAGGTCAGTGCAGTAAGACTGCAGACTATGATCCAGTCAGTCAGGTATCAAGCTGTTTGTGTTGTCTCCTCAGTCACCGTGTCCACATCTGGACAGATCACCACAGCCGGCACGTTGACCTTTGACCGGTCCTCCGCCGAGGAAGCCAACGCCATCCTGACGGAGGGCTCCACTTCCAGTGACGTCTTTTCCAGCAGCTCAGGTACCTGCTGCCTCACTCACCTGTGTGTGTCTGTGTGTGTGTGTGTCTGTGTGTGTGTGTGTGTGTGTCTCTGTGTG
This sequence comes from Plecoglossus altivelis, assembly GCA_036571765.1. Lineage (NCBI taxonomy): Eukaryota > Metazoa > Chordata > Actinopteri > Osmeriformes > Plecoglossidae > Plecoglossus > Plecoglossus altivelis. The sequence continues at coordinate 804,459 of BROE01000003.1, forward strand.
TGTGTGTGTGTGTGTGTCTGTGTGTCTGTGAGTGTGTGAGTGTGTGTCTGTGTCTGTGTGTGTCCTACTTGTTATACATGGCTATCCTCAGTCCTTCTCTCATAAAATACTCACGAAAACGTCTGTGGTGAAACAGTTTCAGCCTTCTGTTCTCTGTGGAATCCTTCCATATCAAGGCTATAAAGACCAGGAGGGAGGAAAGAGAAGGGGGGGATGATGAAGGGAGTGTTCCCTCCTAGTGTTTCCTGCTACCTGGCCCTGCTACTGATCTGATGCTGTGATCTGATGTGGAGGTCACGTCTTGACCTTCTTCCTGTAGTTGTCAAGGGAACCACAAGGGGATCTGCTTCTCCCTCCTTGCCCAGGCACACACAGTGGTGATGGCTTTCCTCTCCCTTCCCTCCCCCTCTCCCTCCCTCCCTCCGCCTCCCTCCCTCCCTCCCTCCCTCGGCAGTGAGTGTATTGTCTGACTAGAAAGCAGCGCTCCAGGGAACCTAGCCTCTAATCCCATCACAGCTGCACTGATGGAGACCAGGGGCTACGCTTCCCCTCTCAAGGGCTAATTCTCTACCCCTCCTTTCTGTCTCTCTGTCATTCTCTCTCCCTCCCTCTTTTCTTTCCTCCCTCTGTCTCTGCTTGGATTTCTCTTCTCTCTGTTTCTCTCCCCTCCTCTCCCCCTCTCCCCCCCCTCTCTCTGCATTCTCTTCTCTCTCTCGCTCCCTTCGCTCTCTGTTTCCCCCCGTTCTCTCCCCTATCTCTGGTCCACTCTCCCCCTCTCCCTTCTCTTCTCTCTCTCTCTCTCTCTCCTCTCTCCCTTCCTCTTCTCCCCTCTCCTCCTCACCCCCACTTTGTAATTCTCTTCCCTCCCATTCTCTGTGCCCTTCCTCTCCTAGCTTTCTGTAAACTCTCCTTGGTAAATCTCTCCAGCTCTTTTTCCTTGACCTGTCAATCGTATCAGATTTCTTTGTCCCTCTCTCTCCTCTCTTCCTGCTCCTCTCCGTCTCTTTCTCCTCTCTCTCTCCCTCTCTTCCTCTCTCTCTCTCTCTTTTCCTCTCCTCTCCCCTCTTCTCTCTCCTCTCTTCTCTCTCTCTCCTCTCTCTCCTCTCTTCCTCCTTTCCCTCTCTCTCCTCTTCCTCTCTTCTTTCTCTCCTCTCTTCTTCTCCTCTCTTTCTCCTCTCTCTGTCCCTCTGTCTCTCTCTCTGCTGTCTGTCTCTGACCCTCTCTCATCTGCTGTCTGTCTCTGACCTCATCTCTCTTCTCTGACCGTCCTCCTCTCTCTCTCTGATCGTGTCTCTATCTCTTTCTCTGCTCCTAATGACTGGTTCCACTCGTTTTCCAGTCTGTCTCCTGGATGCAGTTCAATCGCCTGTCACTTTTTGAATTATTTGTGTGAGTAATGTCTCCTCCGCCCGCCTGTCATCTAAAGCGTATTAATAATGTGTGTTTGTGTTGGCGTGATTGTTTGCCGATGTGGGGCAAACAGAAGTGTGTACACATCGAGTGACCTTGTGTGTGTGTGACTGTGTGTGTGTGTTGTGTGGTGACCGTGTGCGCGTGCGTGTGTGTGTGTTGTGACTGTGTGTGTTGTGACTGTGTGTGTCCCGTGACTGATGGTGTGTGAGACAGTGTGTGTGTACGTGACAGTGTGTGTACGTGGTGTGTGGTGTGTGTTGCGCGTGACGTGACAGGTGTGTCGTGCGCTGTGGCGGACAGCTTGTGTGTGTGTGCGTGCGTTGACAGATGTGTGTGCGTGCGTGCATAAATAAATCGTGCCTCCAGACGTGTGTGTGTGTGCATATAAGTATGTGTGTGTGCATGTGTGTGTGTGACAGTGTGTTGCGGAGGGGTGTTTCTGTGGTAAGCACTGAAGGACACCAGGACACAGACAGACTAAGTGACGCTCTGCGTTGCCCTAGTAACGGGCTGGCCTGTCATGCAGGGATGACTCAGAGTCTGCGTTCACCAGCTGGACGACGCGGTCAAGCAGTGTGGAGGCAAACAAGACCAGGAGGAGACCTGGGGGGAGACCAGGAGGAGACCTGGGGGGGAGACCAGGAGGAGATCTGGGGGAGGGGAGAGACCAGGAGGAGATCTTGGGGGGACCAGGAGGAGATCTGGGGGTGGGGGAGACCAGGAGGAGACCTGGGGGGAGACCAGGAGGAAACTGTGAGGAGAGGGAGACCAGGGGAAGACTGAGAGGAGAGGGAGACCAGGGGAAGATCCCTGGGGGTGGGGAGAGACCAGGAGGAGATCTTGGGGGGACCAGGAGGAGATCTGGGGGGGAGACCAAGAGGAGATCTGGGGGGGAGACCAGGAGGAGATCTGGGGGAGGGAAGACAGAGAGATCTGGGGGGAAGAGACCAGGAGGAGATCGGGGGAGACCAGGAGGAACCTGGGGGGGAACCCAGGAGGAGATCCTGGGAGGTGGGGAGGGAGAGACAGGCAGAGATCTTGGGAGACCAGGAGGAGATCTGGGGAGGGGAAAACCAGGAGAGAGATCTGGGGGGGAGACCAGGAGGAGACCTGGGGACAGCGGGAGAGAGCCAGAGAGGAGAGTCTAGGGGGGGGGAGAGACCAGGAGGAGATCTTGGGGGGACCAGGAGGAGATCTGGGGAGGGTGGAGACCAGAGAGGAGACCTGGGGAGACCAGGACGAGATCTGGGGGGAGACCAGGAGGAGATCTGGGGGGAGACCAGGAGGAGATCTGGGGGGGAGACCAGGAGGAGACCTGGGGGGGAGACCAGGAGGAGATCTGGGGAGGGTGGGGGATGGAGAGACCATCTCTTTCTGGTGTTCTGGGTCTCACACACACCAGTGTGTCAGTTTCTCGTCCTGGTGTGCATGGATGGAGCTGTGTTATTCTATGTGTGTGTGTGGCTGGGCTGTGACAGAGCTAACTGGGCCATGTCACCCCATGGGGTCCGAGTGATGGGGAAGCCTGTTCCACCAGTCCACTCACACACACACACACATACACATACACACACACATGCACACTACATGCACACATGCACACTACACACACACACACAAACACACCCGCACTCGTACTACACTCACACTACCCACACGTACACCACGCACACTACACACACCACACATGCACACTACACGCACACACAAACACACCCACGCTCGCACTACACACACGTACACCACACACATTATGCACACTACACACACCACGCACACCACACACACACCACGCACACTACACACACCACACACACTACGCACGCACACCACACACACTAAAAAATTTATTCTGAATAACAATTTGTCATCTTTTCTGTTCATGTTGGTGTTAAATTCACAGAAAAGATGAAAACATGTACATGTTAACCTACCATAAACTCATTCATCCCAGTTGGCCCATCAATTAGTGTCTCCTGCTCTGGACCAGTGAGTTCAAGAGGGGTACACTGCTGGGGTACACTGCTGTCAGACTGCTGTTAGACTGGGGTACCCTGCTGTCAGACTGGGGTACACTGCTGTCAGACTGGGGTACACTGCTGTTAGACTGCTGTTACACTGCTGTCAGACTGCTGTCAGACTGGGGTACACTGCTGTCAGACTGGGGTACACTGCTGTTAGACTGCTGTCAGACTGGGGTACACTGCTGTTAGACTGGGGTACACTGCTGTCAGACTGGGGTACACTGCTGTCAGACTGGGGTACACTGCTGTCAGACTGGGGTACACTGCTGTCAGACTGGGGTACACTGCTGTTAGACTGCTGTTAGACTGCTGTCAGACTGGGGTACACTGCTGTCAGACTGGGGTACACTGCTGTTAGACTGCTGTCAGACTGCTGTCAGACTGCTGTCAGACTGGGGTACACTGCTGTTAGACTGCTGTCAGACTGGGGTACACTGCTGTCAGACTGGGGTACACTGATATCAGACTGGGGTACACTGCTGTCAGACTGGGGTACACTGCTGACAGACTAACAATCCTAACGATTATGGACTAGTGATTGTAAATCATTCATCTGTCCATTGAAACGCTGTCATGCAGACTACTGTGAGGTAGTGTTCTCTGCTCATCATGTGTCGAAGGCTACACAGTGATTAAGATCAGCTGGCAGGTGTGTTTCACTAGGATGTTGCATTTACACGGCAAACTAGAAATGACTTAAACAGTGCCATGACTTTTATAATACTTTAATACGTTTTTGCTGAACCTTTTTACTCTGAATGGAAATATTTCTGCCGCACCACTTCTGTTATGTATGCATGGTGAAGGTCACAAGTGACATAGTCTCTTCAGAAGTTACTGAACACCTTCCTCAAGACCTATGAAACTGCTCTTACCTTTCCAAAGTTCTCACACACCCACTTGAAGAACATGCTGGAGTATATTGGTGTCACTCTGACCTTCTGTTCCCACTATCTTTGTGATGGTTCTCCCTCCCTCACCTATATTTCTCTCCCTCCTCCTCCCCCTCCTCTCCTTTCTCCTCCTCCCCCTCCTCCCCCTCCTCTTCTCTCCTCTCCTCCCCCTCCTCTCCCCTCCCTCCTCTCCTCCCACCTCAGTGCTGACTACCATCCCAGCCCTGGCTATAGCCCCCCAGCCTGTGCAGGCCAAAGTGGCCCCCCCGTCCCCTGGCCTGGTGAACGGGCTGGAGGTGGGGGCCGGGGGGCCGTCGGGGCCTCTGGGAGACCCCCAGAGGACCTGGCTGTGCCTGGAGGAGACGGCCAACACGCTGCTGGCCAGCGTGCAGCAGCTTAAGAGCCTCATCCAGCAGGCTAGGCAGCAGGCTGGCCAGCCAGGGTCCGGCCCCGCTCTGGCCCCTGGGGTCCCGGGGCACGACAAGACTCCCAGCACAGGGAAGGAGGTGAGCTGTTTGGGGGGAGAGGTGAACCGTACAGAAAGATACTGTGTAAGTGAAACTGTTTGGGGTTGACCCAGTCTGACCTAGTGACGCTTGCAAAGTGTATAGTGTGTAGAGCGTAGAGTTTGTTATGTAGTGTTGTGTATTGTGTGTAGTGTTTGTTGTGACTCTGGTATTGTCTGCAGTGTCCTGCAGGTCAGCCATTCCAGATTTCCTTTACGCACCCAGACGACCCTGACGGCAAGAGAGAGCCAGACATCACAGAGATCATCATCAACGTACGTGGACGCACACACACACACACACACACACACACACACACACACACAGTCTGATACAGAGACACTCACACACGTAGACACGTGCACACACACACACACACAGACACACACACACAGTCTGATATATAGAGACACTCACACACGTAGACACATGTGCACGCACGCATGCACACACACACACACACACACACAGCAACACTAATAAACCACAAACATACCCAACATCCCCTCCCCCCAGTCATCCCCTTTCCACCCCTCAATCCATCTATTGGTCTTACTTTTTTCTGTCTCAGACACACACACACACCTACACACACCCACATACACACATGCCCACACACACACACACCAACACGCCCACACACACCCACATACATACACCCACACACACACACCCACACACACACATACACATACATACACCCACACACACAAATACTACTTCCCTGTTATTTTTCTTTTTTTCCCCTTCTCTGCCCTTCCGGGTGTTTCTGCCTAGTGTGGGTTTAGTCGTGGCTGCGCTGCATCCATCACAGAGAGCGAGAGCCTCTTTGATCCAGGCCTCCACCCAGAGACAGCTGCCACAGGGGGCTGATGTAGCACAGGGGGCTGAGGAAGAGAGCTGGAGAGCTGCCAGCTATAGACTCATAAACAATATGGAGAGAGGAGCAGTGAAGAAAACAGCTACTCACAGACCCCAGCTAGACACAGGCCAGAACCCTGCGGACATGGAGGAGGGAGGGAGGTAGGGAGGGAGCGAGGGGGGGAGGAGGGAGAGAGAGGGAAGAGGAGGGGGGGGCGGG
>BROE01000003.1:811459-822957 GCA_036571765.1 Plecoglossus altivelis
CCTACATGTTAGATAGGGGAGACCGCGCGAGGGTGGATGCCGGTCTGAGGTGTTCCCGAGGTCACATGACCCAAGACCGTGGGAAGGAGGCAGAAGAGGGAGGTTAGATGCACATGGCTCGGGGGAGGGAAGGAGGAATCCGTCACAGACTGCGACTGCGCCTGCGGGAGGCGGGGTGGCAGGGGGGGAGCTACGATCGCACCTGGCTGGGGAGGGAGGGGGGAGGAGGTAAGATTGCACCTGGTCTGGTGGACGGGGAGGGAGGGAGAGGTAAGATGCACCTGGGGGGGGGAAGGGCAGGGGGGAAGCGTTGAAAGATCGCACCTGGTGGGGAGGGAAGGGAGGGAGGAAAAAAGGAAAGAAAGAAGGAAGGAGGGAGGGGAGGGGAGGCAGGGAGGGCAGTGTGAATGCACTGGCTCGGGAGGGAGGGAGGTGGAGGAAGGTAAGATGCACCTGGCTGGGGAGGGGAGGGCAGGGAGGAAGGTAAGATCCAGTCTTTATGTTTTCAGGCCCTAGGCTGGGGCGGGAGGCCGGGAGGCGGTTACGATGCCTGGCTGTTTGCGGAGGCAGGGAGAAGGTAGATCGCACCTCAACCAGTGGACCCTACTCGCGGGAGGGGGGGGAGGCTAGTGGACGACGTAAAGGTAAGATGCACCTGGCTGGGGAGGGGAGGGCAGGGAGGAGGTCAGATCCCGGGGCTGTGAAGTGGGGGCGGGCCAGAGGAAGGGATTAGGATGCCACCCTGGGGGCGAGGGGAGGGAGGGAGGAGTAGAATGTCACCTCTGGTTGGGGGGGGGGGGGGGGGGGGGGGGGGGGGGGGGGGGCAGGGACACCAAGAGGGAGGTAAGATGTGTAGTGTGTGGTAGAAGGATGTCTGGTCACTTCTGATCTCTCTCCTGGTGTCTATCCTGATCTCTCTCTCCCGGTGTCTCACCTGGTCTCTCTCCCGGTCTCTCTCCCGGTGTCTCTCGTGGCTGCAGGACTGGAAGGATCACCAGCACAGTTGCTGCCAGGGGGGAGGAGTCGGGCTGCAGGAGGAGGTGGCCGCCATGGCAACCATCGACATGGAAAAAGTGAAGGTGTAGCCGATGTATTGATGAGCACTGTGACAGCATCTAGACGGCATCCTCCCTCCCACCAGCACTGAGATGTGGGACTACGAGGAACTAACCCAGGCCAGGACTAGGACCTGGACAGAACACCTGACTGACTAACCCAGGCCAGGACTAGGACCTGGGTAACACACCAGACTAACTAACCCAGGCCAGGGCTAGGACCTGGGTAACACACCATACTAACTAACCCAGGCCAGGGCTAGGACCTGGGTAACACACCAGACTAACTAACCCAGGCCAGGGCTCGGACCTGGGTAACACACCAGACTAACTAACCCAGGCCAGGACAGAATGATTTTCTAAAGCAAAACATGAGACTGTACATGTTTTGCTTCAGTTGGGTATTTGGAATCACATGTTCCGTAACATTTCTTCCAATGTTATATGTTGAATTTAACATATTTCATTTTCAGTATATTTTGTATTTATTTATTTATTTATTTATGAGTGCAAGTACATGATGTTGTCTGATCAATGAAATGGTTAAGACTATCATATGTGCTGTAATAAAAAAGTGAACAGACATTATTGCCTCAAGAGTTTGTTAAAACCTCCAGTCCAGCATGTGCACAGTGACTGACTGAAATAGTCTCTTCTGAATGCCATCGTCTCAGCAGCATCTCTCTTCCTTCAGGAGCAGAGCTCTCAGACACACCCAGGTAAGCAGGACTCCCTGTGTGTGTGTGTGAGAGAGTGTGTGAGAGAGTGTGTGTGTGTGTGTGAGAGAGTGTGTGAGAGAGTGTGTGTGTGTGTGAGAGTGTGTTTGACCTGACCCACCTGGAGCAGAGCGGTGAGCTGGCAGCCTTGTCCTGGCCAGGTCCTAATCCCTCAACAGAAGGCTGACTGGTGTTTCAGTTCCTATACAATGTGGTGTTTCAGTTCCAACACAATGTGGTGTTTCAGTTCCAACACAATGTGGTGTTTCAGTTCAAACACAGTGTGGTGTTTCAGTTCCAACACAGTGTGGTGTTTCAGTTCCAACACAGTGTGGTGTTTCAGTTCCAACACAACTTGGTGTTTCAGTTCCAGCACAGTGTGGTGTTTCAGTTCCAATACTGTGGTGTTTCAGTTCCAACACAATGTGGTGTTTCAGTTCCAACACAGTGTGGTGTTTCAGTTCCAACACAGTGTGGTGTTTCAGTTCCAACACAATGTGTTGTTTCAGTTCCAACACAGTGTGGTGTTTCAGTTCCAACACAGAGTGGTGTTTCAGTTCCAACACAGTGTGGTGTTTCAGTTCCAACACAGTGTGGTGTTTCAGTTCCAACACAGTGTGGTGTTTCAGTTCCAACACAATGTGGTGTTTCAGTTCCAACACAGTGTGGTGTTTCAGTTCCAACACAATGTGGTGTTTCAGTTCTAACACAATGTGGTGTTTCAGTTCCAACACAGTGTGGTGTTTCAGTTCCAACACAGCGTGGTGTTTCAGTTCCAACACAGCGTGGTGTTTCAGTTGCAACACAATGTGGTGTTTCAGTTCCAACACAGCGTGGTGTTTCAGTTCCAACACAATGTGGTGTTTCAGTTCCAACACAGTGTGGTGTTTCAGTTCTAACACAATGTGGTGTTTCAGTTCCAACACAGTGTGGTGTTTCAGTTCCAACACAATGTGGTGTTTCAGTTCCAACACAATGTGGTGTTTCAGTTCCAGCACAGTGTGGTGTTTCAGTTCCAACACAATGTGGTGTTTCAGTTCCAACACAATGTGGTGTTTCAGTTCCAGCACAGTGTGGTGTTTCAGTTCCAACACAATGTGGTGTTTCAGTTCCAATACTGTGGTGTTTCAGTTCCAGCACAGTGTGGTGTTTCAGTTCCAACACAATGTGGTGTTTCAGTTCCAACACAATGTGGTGTTTCAGTTCCAATACTGTGGTGTTTCAGTTCCAACACAATGTGGTGTTTCAGTTCCAACACAATGTGGTGTTTCAGTTCCAACACAGTGTGGTGTTTCAGTTCCAACACAGTGTGGTGTTTCAGTTCCAACACAGTGTGGTGTTTCAGTTCAAACACAGTGTGGTGTTTCAGTTCAAACACAGTGTGGTGTTTCAGTTCCAACACAGTGTGGTGTTTCAGTTCCAACACAGTGTGGTGTTTCAGTTCTAACACAATGTGGTGTTTCAGTTCCAACACAGTGTGGTGTTTCAGTTCCAACACAGTGTGGTGTTTCAGTTCCAATACTGTGGTGTTTACTGTGGCGGAAGGAGGGAAGGTGTGGAGAGGAGATGAAGAGACACTTCCTGCTGCTGCAGCTGGCTAGTCCTGCTGTGTCACACACCCCCCTAGCGTGGCCTCAGACAGTGTCAAGTGTTTTCCTGGAAGTCCTTGTCTTCTGGCAGAGCAAGCTCCAGACAGAACACAGTCCAGTCCCGGCTCGCCTCCTAACGACTTGGGGCTGTGAAGGGCACAGCATCCCAGAGAGACATGGTCCCTGTGATCAGCACTTACCAGGCAAGTGAACATGCGTTGTGTGTGGCGAGGATGCTTACTTTAGAGAGAAGCGCTCCACTGTGGGCAATGTGACCCAGTTCACCAGGAATCTCCGAGCTCAGGAAAAGGAACATCATTCAACATCACAGAAACAGGATGCCGCTCCGTAGGACTGGTCACACAGGGATTTGATACGACGCTGATCAGCTTTAAAGGTTACTCTGAACAATTAAATGTTCGATTTCCTTTCAGGCATTTGGGCCAAACATATTTTCCAGTGTGGTCTGTCAGCTACACTTGCAGTAACATTTACTAAGCTGTTGCTACGGGGTGTCCAGTAATATCCTTCATCCTGACTGGCCACCTTGATGTTCTGCATGAAATGGTTCCCTTGATAAACACCTGCTCCCCCCCCCCCCCACCCCTCGACGTCACACTTCCTCTCCCTGTGTGTGCTGCATTGCTTTACACTGTGAGGTCGCTGCTATTTTAGCTTTTCTATTTGGGTTGTCAGCAGGGGAGCAGCAAACGCGAGCACAGAGGGGGGGGAGGGGGAGGGGGGGGAGGGGGGAGGGAGGGGGAGGGGGGAGGGGGTCTCTCTGCATATGTCGCCAAGATGGGTCACTGTCAGAGACACTTCTGGTGGAACCTGGAGAGACGTGACATTTTATACGGTAGCGTTGGAGTCCCTGTGGTACTGGCATGCCTGACACTGTAAAATGACAGTTTGGTTGGTCCTTTCAGACCTGGAGGGCATCCAGGCAAGTCTACTACACAGGGGAGATGGTTTGAGTCTTATTTAGCACACTGGGTCTAATTGTGGATGACGACTCCTTTCGTCTTCTCATTCTCAACTGGGTTTTGAGCTGGAGGTGAGGTAGGTTGAAGTTGGGGCTGTTTTGTTAACTTGTTTGGTTTAGCTGACAAATGCAGCTCTTCACATCTTCCAGTGGCCTGTTATGAAACAGGCCATATGTCCTAGTCTTTTCTGCACTTAAGGCTGCATTAAGTACCTTAGGCATCTTCTGCATAGGTACGCTGGTCCGGAGCTGTCACCTGCTGTTACCATGCTGGGGCGAAGCGCTGCCCCCGCATTCACCGTCATGCTGACGTGGACAGGACCTCTGGGCAGGACCACAGGGAGGACATCTGATGAGATGAGCACGGCCATCTTTTGGCAGTCAGCTTACCGGGGGGGTTGATTCTGATAAGAGATGACACTCCTGGCTCTCCTTAAAAGCCTTAAGAGAGAAACAGATCTCTCCTTGTCTTCCACCACCTCCTAATCAGATCTTACAGGCGGAGTCAATATGGACCCAGAATTTTCAAGTCTGACTCTTCTGTCCTTCAAAAAACTTATGGCAGCCGGGGGCAGTCTTCCTTTAGCCATTCATCTCAAACATTTTAGAATACTGTTGATGTGCGTCTCAAAAGAAAATACAGAGAGCAGCCAGACAGTGTCTCTGTGTTGTGTCTCTGTGTCGTGTCTCTGTGTCATGTCTCTATCTTGTGTCTCTGTGATGAGATGTTGTGTATCCGTGTCTCTGTGTTGTGTCTCTGTGTTGTGTATCTGTGACGAGATGCTGTGTCTCTCTGTTGTGTCTCTGTGTTGTGTCTCTCTGTTGTGTCTCTGTGTCTTGTCTCTATCTTGTGTCTCTGTGTCTCTGTGTCTCTGTGTCGTGTCTCTGTGTCGTGTCTCTGTGTCTCTGTGCTGTGTCTCTGTGTTGTGTCTCTGTGTCTCTGTGTTGTGTCTCTGTGCTGTGTCTCTGTGTTGTGTCTCTGTGTCTCTGTGCTGTGTCTCTGTGTTGTGTCTCTGTGTCTCTGTGCTGTGTCTCTGTGTTATGTCTCTGTGCTGTGTCTCTGTGTTGTCTGTGTTGTGTCTCTGTGTCAAGTCTCTGTGCACACAGGTAAGAGCTGACATCACACCTCTCTTCTGACCCAGGAAAGTCCTCTATTATCTGGACTGTCACTACTGCAACTTCCTAATGGAAATAGGAATGGTGGTAATTAAACTGTGATTACACTGACCTGATGGGGAAATAGGTACTTGTTGTGTCTGATATGCTAATCCACTGCTGCCTCCTATGGCTAATGGGCCCTGCTTGGGAGAAGCGTGTATCAAGACATGAATTAAACTCCCAATAGCTGTCGCAGTGGATCCAGATGGTGTCTGAAATTGGTCCATCATCATTTATCGTCCTGTCACAGTCTTTCAGAAGAGGCTCCCCTGTTGTCCTCAGCTCTTGGTAAATCTCTGCTACTTGGCAACAACAAGAGCAGGAATGGAAACTTGTACGTTACTTGTACTTTCCTGAAACCTTATGTCAAGTGAGGGCAGGGGGACCTGTGAGGGCAGAGGGACCTGTGAGGCCAGGGGGACCTGTGAGGGCAAGGGGACCTGTGAGGGCAGGGGGACCTGTGAGGGCAGGGGGACCTGTGAGGGCAAGGGGACCTGTGAGGGCAGGGGGACCTGTGAGCGCAAGGGGACCTGTGAGGGCAGAGGGACCTGTGAGGGCAGGGGGACCTGTGAGGGCAGGGGGACCTGTGAGGGCAGGGGAACTTGTGAGGGACCTGTGAGGGACCTGTGAGGGCAGGGGGACCTGTGAGGGCAGAGGGACCTGTGAGGTCACCTGTGAGGGTAGGGGGAACTTGTGAGGGACCTGTGAGGGACCTGTGAGGGCAGAGGGACCTGTGAGGGCAAGGGGACCTGTGAGGGCAGGGGGACCTATGAGGGCAAGGGGACCTGTGAGGGCAGAGGGACCTGTGAGGGCAAGGGGACCTGTGAGGGCAGGGGGACCTGTGAGAGGGCAGGGGAACTTGTGAGGGACCTGTGAGGGCAGGGGGACCTGTGAGGGCAGAGGGACCTGTGAGGTCACCTGTGAGGGTAGGGGGAACTTGTGAGGGACCTGTGAGCGACCTGTGAGGGCAGAGGGACCTGTGAGGTCACCTGTGAGGGACCTGTGAGGGCAAGGGGGACCTGTGAGGGCACCTGTTAGGGCAGAGGAACCTGTGAGGGCACGGGGACCTGTGAGGGCACCTGTGAGGGCAGTTCTTGTGTGTTCATAAAACATGTCCCAAACCACAGTCTTGTGTGCAGACTCTTTAAAGCAAGCCTCATTACTATGGAAACTGTTTATTCTGAAACCGTTTTTTCTTTCAGCGCAACAATGTACAAAAAAGAATCTTCTAATCTCAGAAATAATTGCCCTGCCAGTATTTTTGAGCCTCTTTTGGAGTGATGCGGAACTGAGTGGAATTCCTCACCAAAAAGGTGTTCCACATAAAAATGGAACTGCCAGCTTGATAAACAAACATTGCTGTCACAATGGAAAATCAATCCCAAGTAAATCAATGGAAAAAAACAAATAATTATACAAGATACAAAAAACAACGTAAAAATCCCTGTAGAGAGGAAACCAATATGCGATGGCAAAAGTACAGCAGAACGTAAGTAATAAAATCACAAATATTGTAGCGTCCTTAAAATATCGTCGTTGTTGTGCTTTTGTGTGTTGCTAGCAGGCTCCTAGCTTCTTTTACAGCAACTGTGAAGGAACTTTTTGAAGAAGTTCCTGAACTCGGTGTTGAAGACGGTGTAGATGATGGGGTTGAGAGCGCTGTTGACGTAGCCTAGCCAGGTGACGGTGCTCATCAAGCTGGGAGGGATGGGGCAGGATGAGCACCTGGCTCTCAAGGTGTGCACCACGAAGAAGGGAGTCCAGCAGAATAGAAAGGCACCTGCAGAACACACCAACAGGGGAGGACATCATATTAACATCAAACCACTCCGGATGTGTGAAGGAGGAGATGAGAGGTGAGTCTCAAACGCAGCTGGATCCAGCCTCTCTCTACATCAGTGAGACTCATTCACCAAAGGCTGCAGACGACCTTGAGAGTCTAGAATCCAAATGTGTTTGCTAATCACGTTTGATAAGCCTGTGATTGCTTATAGAGTCTCCATAATAACTCCAGTTTTTATTGGACAAAAACCTGAAGTGAATCTGTGAATCACCTGAAGAGTGCTTCTCTCTCTCTCTGAGTCAAACAAACACCAGCTGACAGGGGCATCAGCAGGTCCTGGGTGACCTTGGACAAGGATCGGAACCATCTCATCATCCAGGTAAATGGCATCTGCATTCAGGAAGCAAGATGACCCTCTGAACGTGGTGAGGGATCTGCTTGTCGTGTCAGTTCGGATTAATGATGTGGACAGTGACAAACGATTGGAGGTTGGCTCCAATCAGTATCTTAAACAGGCAAATGCCTTTTCAAGTCAAATCATTGCCCACACAACAACCAGTTCCTGCCATACTTCTATTGAGAAAGATGTCTGGTACATAGGGTTAGGGTTAGAGGTGTCTAGGACATGTAGACTAGAGGTGTCTAGGACATGTAGACTAGAAGTGTCTAGGACATATAGACTAGAGGTGTCTAGTACATATAGACTAGAGGTGTCTAGGACATGTAGACTAGAGATGTCTAGTATATGTAGACTAGAGGTGTCTAGTGCACATAGACTAGAGGTGTCTAGTACATTTAGACTAGAGGTGTCTAGGACATGTAGACTAATGGTGTCTAGTACATGTAGACTAGAGGTGTCTAGTACATATAGTCTAGAGGTGTCTAGTGCACGTAGACTAGAGGTGTCTAGGACATTTAGTCCTGAGGTGTCTAGGACATGTAGACTAGTGATGTCTAGTACATGTAGACTAGAGGTGTCTAGTACATTTAGACTAGAAGTGTCTAGGACATGTAGACTGGAGATGTCTAGTACATATAGACTAGAGGTGTCTAGTACATTTAGACTAGAGGTGTCTAGGACATGTAGACTAGAGGTGTCTAGTACATATAGACTGGAGATGTCTAGCACGTGTAGACTAGTGATGTCTAGTACATGTAGACTAGAGGTGTCTAGTACATATAGACTAGAGGTGTCTAGTACATATAGACTATAAGTGTCTAGTACATATAGACTAGAGGTGTCTAGTACATAGAGGCTTAATCATTGGTTACACTGATGGGACTGTACCACGTCTCATTAAGTATGTGAAGATGTATGGTGGGCTGAGGAAGAGTCATGTTCGGGGCAAGAGAGACAGACTCAGTTACAGCCTCCCAGCCACACTGAAAACACACCTGCTAGCACCCTGCACCAGCCCGGCTGAATTATTCAAAAATGCTGATGGGTTTTCTATTAATACCCTGGATGGAGGGATGAGAGGAGGATTACACTCTCCTCAGTCAGAGGGAGGTCTCAACTGGAAACACACAGATCTTTCCATTTCCTGGGATCTTCCTGGGAGTCCCAGAGCCAAATGTTAGAAAGGAGTCATCAATTCAGCAAAACTCAAATCACATGCTCTAAATGGAACACCGAGATCATGAATCCTTTCCCAGCTCAGCAGATCACTTTGAATACCAGAGAGGTGCTTCATCTTTCGGACTGTCTGCAGTTGGTTAAGATACATCAGTCTTCAGATCTAATAGCTGGGCTGAGGAGAGGAGGTGAAATACTGTACAGATCCCTTTGAAGCAAACAGCCTTTCGCCATCGTAATTCTGCAGGGTTCTATAGGCTCCATACAGTCCACCGCCAGCAGCATGGAACAATAACTCTTAGAACAGAGGCTGCTGGTGGCAGGAGCCCCACCACAGTGTCATTGGTGGAGGACGTCCTCTGAAAGACTGCTCTGTGTTCTGATTGGTGGAGGACGTCCTCTGAAAGACTGCTCTGCGTTCTGATTGGTGGAGGACGCCTCTGAAAGACTGCTCTGTGTTCTGATTGGTGGAGGACGTCCTCTGAAAGACTGCTGCCTTCTCATTGGTGGAGGACGTCCTCTGAAAGACTGCTGCCTTCTCATTGGTGGAGGACGTCCTCTGAAAGACTCCTCTGCCTTCTCATTGGTGGAGGACGTCCTCTGAAAGACTGCTCTGCCTTCTCATTGGTGGAGGACGTCCTCTGAAAGACTGCTCTGCCTTCTCATTGGTGGAGGACGTCCTCTGAAAGACTGCCCTACAGCTACTGTTAAGACCCCCTTTTCAAAGCCCTTCAATCGCATTGACCGATTTACCACCCAAGATTTAAAAATGAGAAATCGTTTAAAACGATTTCATTTAGTTTGTTGAAGGATGCGAGCGAATGTGGAGACATATCTAAATGACTGAATAGCTCTGTGGTTAAAAGCACTCACTGCTGTCTGTTTATGGGACATAGATCGATGGAGAGAAAGTGTGGAAGCTGTCTGGCTGTTAAGTTGACTGAAGCAGCCCAGCAGAGAATGTTGTCTTCACCCATAAGAAGAGATAGGCTGCTTATCTTCCAGACAGTCTTCTATTAGACAGCCTGTGGCTCAGCTTGGGAGACACATCACACACTCATGACACAACACACAAGCAGTTGGTCTTTTTTTTGCTTTTTTCTGTCTTTGCTTTCAAGCGAGTCTTTTCTAAATGACCCATTATCTACGACTCAAAATTCACAGGACTCCCCCGCTGGCTGATTCAGAACTGGTTGTTCTTTACCCTTTGTAATATCTTCTAAAAATAAGAGGTTGTGGTTCAAAAGAAATGGACACACGCACACGGAGTTCCTGTCAATAGAGTATATATGATATTGTATTCAGTTCAACAGGAGGTGAGTTTGACCTTTGAAGCAGTGGTGCTGACTTCCAGTGTGTTCAGCAGCTTCAGATGAAGACCCCAAGTCCTGCTAGACCAAACCTGCTTTACCGCCTGGAGCAGTCAGACAAGAGGCTTTCTGGAGCTCTCTGACTGCTTCAGAGAGCTCTTTCTACACAATACCTCCATATTGAAGTGTCCCTCCTGCAGATCTTTGGGATGGTGGAATCATAGTTGACACAAAGCTCATCAGGGATGACAGTTTATTTTCCATATTTTCTTCGCCTCCTATCCCCCTCTTTATCTGTCTCACTAGCCCTCTCCATCTTAGCTGGGTCTGTGTGCAAGGGAGTGTGTGTGTGTGTGTGTGTGTGTGCGCCACGGCAATTGTACTGTGAAAATGATTGAGGCCTGGGGCTTTGAGGGACCTGCCAGTACAACTTCCTTCCACGCCCCCTTGTGCCCTTGTCTCTGACATCCAGACAAGGTGTGTGTGCGTGACTGTCAGGAGCGGTCTGTGTGTGCGTGCGTCTGTGTGTCTGTGTGTGTATGATTGTCAGGAGCGGTCTGTGTCTGTGTGTGTGTGTGTGTGACTGTCATGAGCAGTCTGTGTGTGTGTGTGTGTGTGTGTGACTCAGGGAGCCAGGCTGGTCTGTGTCGTGGTGGTGCTCTGTGTGTTGACTGCCAGGAGCGGGCTCGTGTGGTCGGATGTTTGACTGATCCAGGAGCGGGTCTGTCTAGGCTGTGTGTGTGTGTTGGGACTGTCAGAGTCGTCTTGTGTTGTGTGTGTGTGTGTGTGCTGTGTGTGACCTGTCAGGAGCGGTCGTGTTGCACCCTGTTGTAGGGTGTGCTGTGTGTGTTCTGTTCAGGACGCAGTCTGTCCTGTGTGTGTGTGAGATGTGATGGTGTGTGTGAGATGTGATGACTGGTCTGTGTTGTGTGCTGTGTCGAGTTGTGACTGCAGATATGACGTTTTTTGGGCTGAAAGACCGTAAGGGGTTAGTAAGGCCTTGACGCTTTGTGTTCGATAGTGTAGTACATAACGTATGTGGGGACTGTCAGCAGGCGTCTGCTGGCGTTGTTGGTTTATGATGCGGTCGTTTTTTGGAATAAAATACCTAAGGGTTGTGTTAGTATAGACGTTTTCTCTCGCACGATTGAAGTCTCTACTATGTCGAGTGTAATGTGGGGTGTGTGGTGTGGTTCAGTATGACTGTTGCGTTTGACTCGAGTAATGATCGTCTCTCTGGAGGTGTGTGTGTGTGCGTGTGATCCCATGCAGGGCCTATGACGGTGTTGTGTGCTTAATAAGATTATCCTCTCTCCTCTTCTGTTTTGG